>CAJHQP010002224.1:0-91040 GCA_905132765.1 Moricandia arvensis
CTGCTCCTATCGATTACAGGACTTTGCTTCCTAATCTCTTCCCTTAAATCTTTTTCACTGTTTGTGAATTCATGAAAATGTAAAAGAAAAACAGTTCGATATTGCAGAAGATGAGTTTCACAGATTAGCCAATGTCACTATGAATCACCTTCTTGAGAAGATAGAGGTATGTAAAGTAGAGGCTTTGGTCTCTCTCGACCTTTAGATTGCAAAATTTTATACTTACATGGTTCATGTTCAGGATTTGGTGATAATGTCCAGATTGATGGTTTCGACATGATTATGGTAAAGATAAACTCTTTTATTACATTTACGATCTTGTTTGTCTTTTTTTTTAAAAAATTCATGTGTATGATTATTGTAAGTCACTCCTTTTTTTATGTTCCAAACAGAATGAATTCTGACGCTAAAGCTTGGATCTTTAGGCACATATGTACTCAATAAGCAAACTCCTAATCGACAAATCTGGATGTCTTCACCTGTCAGTAAACATTCTTTCTTTTTTCTTCTTTAAAGTTCCACCTTCAAGGGCTAAAATCGAATTGCTTGTCTGGATAGCATGTACTGATGTTATTTTATGGAGAAAAGGATAGCTTTTGTAACTGTGTATCGCTGCATTTTGACTTTGAGCTTCCACATTTTGGTTCACAGTGATGTCATCTTGATTTCTTTTTTTTCTTATTGTTTTGGCACATAGTGGTCCGTCTAGATTCGACTGGGACTGTGATGCTAATGCATGGATTTATCGGCGAACAGAAGCAAAGTTGCATAAACTGTTGGAAGAGGAGTTAGAGAATCTCTGTGGCGAACCAATTTCAACTCTCAATAAAAGCATAAACAATATTGTGAGTTTAATCTAGGAACTTGTAGCTGTGCTTTGCCCTTTCAAGCTATATCTATGAACATCAGATGAATAGGGAACAAATTCAGGCACAAGGAAAAAGTTGTTTCAGTTTGAAACCTGATTGATTGTTTTTTATTGTACTTTTATTCAGTAATGTCTCATAGTGTTACTGTTACACAATAAGCAATGTGCATCATTCCTCTCTACTAAAGCTCTCTTTGTTTGCTCAGTAGCTGAAGCTGCCTTGTTTTATATCAAAGTCAAGAATCTCGCGTTTGTTAAAAATTCAAACTCACTGCGTTTCATAAAAAGAAAATCCTGAAGAGTTTAGTTGGTTAACAAAGTTTGCAGAGAGAGTCAATCTGCACTCTTTTCAAAGTACGAGTAAAGCCAAAAGGTGACTTCTTAGGCACCAATGTCCCTCTCTCAAATTATTCACGCTTAGGTACCCCTACATCACTCCCACTCTTATATATATATCTCTTAAAGTACGTATTATTCGAAGAATGTTGGATCTTTTTGAACTATCTATAGATCCATCGCTGGAGAAAGTTGACACATGTGCGTGAATTGATCACTTGTGTATCTACATACACTCATGACAGTAGCTAAGAGAGTGTAAAGTAGTATCTACTACTTTCATTGCCTTTTCTTTCAAAACACATGATTAGCTGCGTCCCACAAATATAACTTTCAGGTGGGTCTTTCGTTGACGTTGAGTGCAAATTTTCTCTTTCCCTTCGACACGTTTTGAGGAATAAGAAGAAACATATGGACAATACTAAATGATTAAGAGATGAGTCTGAGTAGACTCATTACTCAGTAGTACTGGTCAAAGAAATGGTACTTTCTGTCTTCTTCTATATGTTTTTGCTGAATGTTTGTTCGATTAGATTGCTTTGGTTGCAGTTAAAGACTCCGTGACAGTTGTTCAAAGGTTCAGCATTGATCAATGATAGCCATGGAGACACTCTAGTTTCATCTGGTGAGAGATTCGAGCTTGGCTTCTTCACTCCTAATGAAGCTATGATGGAAGAAGGTATTAGGGGTTTGGCTTACCGTTTACATCCACTTACAGTTGTTTGGGTTGCTAATCGTGAAGCTCCAGTACTTGACCGTTCCTGCACTCTGATCATCTCTAAAGATGGAAATCTTGAAGTCACTGATTCAAAGGGAAGAGTGTATTGGGAGACTGATGTTGAACTTCCTCGGTGTCTGCGCAGAGGACGGTAAAGCTAATGGACAATGGCAATCTTGTGTTGATGAGTGATGGAGGAGATGAAGCAATGTGGTTTGGCAAGTTTTAAGAATCCTACTGATACGTTTCTTCCAGGGATGAGGATGGATGAGAACATGACTTTATCATCATGGAGAAGCTTCAACGATCCATCACCTGGAAACTTCACCTTTGAGATGGATCAAGAGAGACAAACAGTTCATCATTTGGAAAAGATCAATGAGATACTGGAAAACCGAATTTCAGGTAAATTCATCGGTTCAGATGAGATGCCTTATGCAGTTTCCTACTTACTTTCCAACTTCACAGAGACTGTAACCGTTCACAATGCCTCCGTACCACCTCTCTCTTCAAATCTTTGTATACTGATACAGGTTTATCATGAGCTCCTCTGGTCAAGCTCAGTACTTCCGGTTAGACGGGGAGAGATTCTGGCACAGATTTGGGCTGAGCCTAGAGACCAATGCAGTGTCTACAACGCTTGTGGAAACTTTGGTAGCTGTAAACAGCAAGAACGAGGAGATGTGTAAGTGTTTGCCAGGTTTTAAGCCTAATTACCTGGAGAATGGGTCAAAGGAGACTTTTTCTGGTGGATGTTCAAGAGAGTCCAAGGAATCTGTGGTAAAGACGGTGTTGTGGTGGGAGACATGTTCTTGAACCTGACTGTGGTGGAAGTAGGAAGGCCAGATTTTGCAGTTCGATGCACATAACGAAAAAGAATGCAGAGCAGAGTGCTTAAACAATTGCCAGTGCCAGCTTACTCTTATGAAGAAGTTGATACAAAGTGCTGGATTGGGTTGGAGGACCTTAACAATCTCAAGGAAGGTTATTTAGGTAGCCGTAACATATTCATCAGGGTAGCAGTTTCCGATATAGGTAAACAATCTCTATGGCTTTTAAAATGCATTAGGATATATAACTCTTGATGGTTACATTGCTGTTAAATTATACAGAGTCTACGAGTAGAGATTGTGTGACCTGTGGCTCAAATATTATTCTTATCCATTGAGCACAGCTCCTGGATGTGGCGACAGTAACTACCTTAGTTTCAACTGCAACATGTCGACTGGTCAAGTCATTTTCAAAGGATCTAACACCTCATACAATGTTACAAGTATCAATCTGATACTCATAGATTCTTAGTCAAGATAAAAGATGTGGTGAAAACTGCATAAGTGAAAATCAGATGAAGCTATCTTCACCTTTTCATCTCACGGGCAGTGCAATGCAGATGTGATCACTGGTGGATCTGAATTGGAGATTCGTTGGGATCCTCCGCTTGAGCCAACTTGCTCTTTATCGCATAGACTGTAAAGACTGGCCAAAATTCATCTTGTAGTGAATCTAGAGATGGGAAGAAACGGTGCATCTGCAATCATGATTCTAAGTGGGATGGCTTTAGTTTAAACTGCACTCAAGGTATGTATCACTCTTCTTATTTCAATGTCATTGTGCAAAGATGTATCATTTGCTAATGTAGTCTCTCATTCATGTAGAGCACGCTGGTGGAAAACTCAGGAAGCTAAGACACCAGTGGCTTTGATCATTGTGTTGACTTTTACAAGTGCAGCCATTCTAGTAGTTCTGTCAAGTACTGCTTCTTATGTATATTTGCAAAGAAGAAAAGTGAACAACGAACTAAGAAGCATACCAAGAGGAGTTAACTTATGTGACAGTGAGAGACATATCAAAGATTTGATTGATTCAGGAAGGTTTAAACAAGATGATACTCAAGGCATTGATGTTCCATCTTTTGATCTCGAGACCATCATATCTGCAACATCCAACTTCTCAAGTGCAAACAAGCTGGGCCAAGGAGGGTTTGGACCGGTTTATAAGGTTTGAATGTGCTTTTCATCTTTCATTCTAAGTTTGATGTTAAGACTCTCTTGTGTGACTCAGGGCACGTTTCCTGGAGATCAAGAGATTGCAGTGAAGAGGCTATCTCGCTGGTCAGGTCAAGGACTAGAGGAATTCAAGAATGAAGTTGTTTTGATTGCAAAGCTCCAACACAGGAATCTTGTTCGACTTCTTGGCTATTGTGTTGCTGGTGAAGAGAAACTGTTATTGTATGAATACATGCCACACAAAAGCTTAGACTTCTTCATCTTTGGTAAGTAGCCTTGTCCTCTTATTTATAAGAAGTCTTTCTTCTGTTCAGTTCTTAATACCAAAAAAATCTTCTTGAAAAGACCGGACGCTCTGTCACCGGTTAGATTGGAAGCATGCGTTGTAACATCATTCTAGGAGTCGCTCGTGGGCTTCTGTATCTGCATCAAGACTCAAGACTGAGAATCATCCACAGGGATTTGAAAACGAGCAACATTTTGTTAGATGAGGAGATGAATCCCAAGATCTCTGACTTTGGGTTTGGCTAGAATATTTGGAGGCAATGAAACTTCAGCCAATAACCAACCGAGTTGTCGGAACTTAGTTAAGTTTTAAGCCTCTCTCCCATTCCTTAAAGTTTATGGTAAACTACAACATAATGGTTCTTGTGTTGCAGTGGATACATGTCTCCAGAGTATGCTCTAGATGTCTCTTCTTCATTCAAATCAGATGTCTTTAGTTTCGGTGTGGTTGTGATTGAAACTATTAGCGGGAAGAGGAACACCGGTTTTCATGAACCGGAGAAATCCTTAAGCCTTCTAGGCTATGTGAGGGATCTGAGACTTTTATATACATGTTTATGCACATTACTTGTTTAAAAACTTGACTGATAAACACATGTATGTCAATGTGCAGGCGTGGGATCTCTGGAAAGGAAGAAAGAGGGCTGAGTTACTGGATCAAGCTCTACAAGAAACGTGTGGATACAGAGGAGTCTTCAAGTGCTTGAATGTTGGACTGTTATGTGTACAAGAAGATCCTAATGATCGTCCTACAATGTCAAACGTTGTTTTCATGCTCGGAAGCAGTGATGCAGCTACGCTTCCAGATCCTAAACAACCCAGCTTTTGTCCCTTAGACGTTGCCCTTCATCAAGCAAGGCTTCCTCATCTACCAAACCAGAGACTCGCTCTCAAATGAACTCACCATACTCTGAGATGGAAAGATAATAGCAGCTTCTTAACTTCACTTGACGCATTAGCTTACTTTTTCTCTTTTTGTTCTCATAAGCATAGAAGATTTTCAAACAAAAAGCAAAACTTGTAATAGCTAATCAACCTTAGACCTGAAACAGAGAGAGTATAAGAACTTTCAATGGAATGAGATCTTGCTGTGGATTGAGCCATGGAGAATCCCCATTAACTGTGACCCTATCATTTCTCTCCAGACAGAGTCCTCTACAGAGGAAACCATTAGATCTTAAAGAGTCATCCTTGATCAATGCATTTTCATGTCTCAGCAGAAGATGGCGAGACTCTTTCATTCTCGTACGCTTAACAATCCCATGGATTCCTACAGTTTCAAGTTGTTGAAGAAAGATTTCACTTCATAGGTTTGAGATTCATGAATCTCTGAGTAACATATTCCTCAAGTCCTATCCAATGCTGTCAAAACATAAGCAACATGAGGGTCAAATCAGACATTGGTGGTTCTGGGAGATCTGGCTTCAAGTTATGAATGCTTGCAAAAGATATTTTGCATCGAGAGTGCGATTGATGCTCTATAAATGGCAGCAACAATGCCAAGAACTTACCACCTCTACTTGTAGATGTGTAATATTCTGCACTGGGTTCAAGACCCTTCAGATTTGGATTATGTTCGGTTGTTACGGACCTTCATATATTATGCTCATAAATCCTATTCAGATTTTACTAATTATCAGGTTCAGTTCAGTTTTTTTTTCTAGATAGTTCGGATCGGATTATAATTAATGTTTGAAATTGTCCAAAAATAAATTTTAACAAACTAAAAATTGACGAAAACATATTTCAAATATATAAATTATTTACAATATAACTAAAAATAGTTAAACTATCTAATTGAATTAAAAATTATTCAAAATAAAAAAATAAAACAGATTACAATTTTTTTTTAAAACATCTAAATTGGCGTAACATATATAAAAGCATTGACATATCTAACAAATTTTGGATATTTTCGGATCTTAATTTGGATTTTGGTTGGGGTTAATACCCTAATCATAAAGTACCAAACTCTTAATATTAATTCGAAAACTTTTGTATAATGGTTCGGATCCAAATTCCTTTTTTTTTTTTTTTTCTGTTTGGCATAAAGTAGGAATTTCGGTTTGGAGTAAAAACATTCAGGCCTTTGTAATACGATGAAGATATGGTCACTGAGTGATGTACACGAAACGTCTCGAGAGTTGAAACTGCTTCACTCCTTTATTTAATGGACCACTCAGAGAAAATGGTATCTTCCTCTTCCTTGGAACTAGGGATGTTGTATTGGGTTCTAATATTTAGGGTAGTACCAGCCCATTAAAATTTTTAGAAGATTTGGATTGAAAAATTAAGGGTTTAGAAAGGGTACATTGTATTGGGCCCTATTAGTCATCCACTCATCGTCTTCTTCGTTCTCATCGTTTCAGATTTTTTTTGTTTCGTCGACGACACATACCGCTCTCGAGGCGTTTCGATCTCGGCGTCTATCTTCTCGTCGACAGAAGCTTGAGAAGTTATCGATACGGATTTTACCTTCGGCGGTGGTGGAAGCTAGGTTCCTTTTGGCGGCGGTGGGTAAAGCGACTCATCTTCGGCGGCTTACTCTCCAGTCTCCAAAAAATGGTAAACCCACTTGATAAGCTAGTTCCTTTTTGCTTAAATTGTGAATATAGAAGCTTGAAATCTAGACATGCTCATACTTGTGTAGTTGTGTGTTTGGATTAGGGGAAGGATCTTCGCCACGGTTTTACCACGGTCACTGAGATCTTCGTCTACTGAAACCAACGACACCGTCTTCTAACCACAAGCCTACTAAACTACTAAGCTAAACACGTTACTGGATCCGTTTCTACTCCATATCTTGAACATTTCTATTAAGGTTGTAATCTCTCTCTGCTTTCGTTTTGGTCTTCTTTATGTACATTACAGTCTCTTTGCTTTCCTCTGTGAGGTTGATATTTTGCACTGTAGCTTCTTGCTTCTTTTTTTACGGTTTGTTGTGGGTTGTGTACATTACAGTCTCTTCGGTTTGTTGCTTCTTTTTACGAATTGTTGTGGGTTTGTGTTTGTTTTTGTTGTTGCGTAGAGATGAGACTAGGTCCTAATCATATGGATGTTTTGCTTAAAATGCTTTCTTGTTTGCGTAGAGATGAGACTAGGTCCTAGATGATATTAAATTTTAGTTTCTCGCTTTCAAACAAAACTATATGCAAAAGTTAATTTGTCTTTTTTTTCTCCCTTTAGCTGAAATCCTTTCTAGAGTCTACTTATAGCTTCGTTGATAGAAAAAAAAAAACAGGATCATCATCAAGTTACTGAAATATAGTAGTATATGTACTTTTGGCTGCTCTCTCAAACGTTACTTTCCAAGTTCAACATGGCTTTAGTTCTCTGTGATTACAATGTTACTTCTAAATTGTTATAGTTCACTTGTTAATGTTTAACTGTACTTGAAGCAGCTTCGTTGTTTCATCTTTCTTTTGCCACGATGTGTGATCTTTCAGACATATAGTTAAGGGGATTTGCAGATATAATGTTGTTTAACTAACTTATAGAAAATTTTAGTATAAGAGTAGTATAGGCTTTCAGATATAATGTTGACATCCACGATAAAATCAGGCTCAATCATGTGCCAAAGCACTCATTGCACTGTCTATATCCTCTGATTCACTTCTTGCTTTTATCTCTGCTTGTTTTCTTCTTTGTCCTTCTAGCTCTGCCATTCTCTGCGCTTTCTCAGCTGCCTCTAAGGCTGTTCTTTATGTGGTCCATTGTTAACATTTACGTATATAGATTCTCTTCTTTACTTGGAACATAGATAAAGCATATTCTTCTTTTTTGTCTCTGTTATGCTTTGATCTTAGATTGTTCTACATTTTCTTGTTCAAGGTATTTTCAAGACCTTTGTATTGCTCTCAACTTAAGAAAACTGATATTGTCAAGTAAGATTCTGCAATTTGATCATCACACAAAAAAATGGCATCTTCCTCTTTGACGACTCCGGGGAATGAACGTAGGAGAGTGTGTAAACTGGGCGGAGGCTTCCGTCTGAACTAACGTCATCGATCTGAGCAGGCTCTGCGCGGTTGACATATTGGAAAACGCTCAGAAAGTGTGTACTACATGGCGTCGCGTCTGCAAAGACCTAGATGTGGCGTAAGATTGACATGGGTTACCTAGGAAACTGGGGTTCGACCTCGAGACCATGTGCCGTCACGCAAGTCGAACGTAGCCAAGGAGGCTTGCTTGAGATTGACATTTCTTATTTCGGTTCTGATGAGCTACTCAACTACATCGCCGATAGGTTAAGTTCTCTCCTCTTCTCTTGTGTCAAATTATGCCTGGGCCGTTCGGATCTTCGTGTCGGATTCGGATCAGTTATTTTTCGAATCCGGATCTCTTCGGATTCCTAGAGTTTCAGATTTTTAGTAACTTGTAAATTTTTGGTTCGGGTCGGTTTTTCTTGGGTCCGGATCGATTCGAGTCTATTAATTAAAATACATGTAATACTTGTATCCGCTTCTGGTTCAGATCCGCGGTTCGGGTATTTAAGATATGAAAAAAATATAATACCTAACCACCCATCAAAATTTAGTCAAAATATAACATACATATCTATATTTTTTACATAATAATTTAAAATAAACTATTAATAACTAATATAAAGCATTTTTAAACTTCAAATTTACATTTAAAAATTCCATATTATTTTAATATGTTATAAAATAATAACAAAGATTGTTAAATATTTCAACTAAATCATAAACTATAAAAAAATAATACTTGTAAATTTTTTGGTTCGGTTTTGGGTCGGTATTTTCAAGTCAGTTCCGGTCCGGCGGTAAAAATTCCTAGGCCTAGTCAAATCAATGGTGCTGGGAAAATTTCTTTTCTGAATATATTTTGTGCAGTCTTTTACCTTTGTTCAGTTTTTAAAACTGTTACACGCAATTACTTGCAGTTCAAGTAACCTGAGAAGCCTTAAACTTGCATTAGTCTCTCCGATAACCACTGAGGGACTTACAGAATCACTTGTGAAGCTTCCGTTGCTTGAAGAACTCGAGGTCTTACAATGCACATTCTTGGAGATTCTCTGGAAGTTGTAGGCCAGTCTTGTCCTAAACTGAAGACATTGAAGTTACATTACGGCTTTGGAATCGGGCCTCCTTGGCACGTGAGTGATGATGATGCTCTAGCTATAGCTGAACAATGCCTGGACTTCGCAACTCCAACTTTTGAAATGGTTTAACCGACTCCGGTTTAATAGCCATTCTTGATAATTGTCTTGATCTTGAACATCTTGATTTACGTCAGTGTTTCACGTTAATATTGTCGGATATTTGGGAGAAGACGGTTGTTCCCGAGAGGATTCAAAGTTTTGAAACGAGCCGTAATGAGCCCGACGCCTGAGTACCCATGTAATCGCCGGCTCGTGTATCTATATTTGATGCATCTGAAGAAAGAAGACTTCTCAAGCCTAGATGCTGATATACCGTAATCTTTTTCTAGTAACAGTGACTATTGTGAAAAATGATATCACTGATAGTTAAAACGCCCGTTGTTTTGTGGTCAAATTTTCATTACTTCAAAGTCGTTTCTGATGACATTGTTCTATCAATGCATCTATGCCTGCAAACTTTTTTCCTAGTGATAGGTCTTAATGTTATGAAATCTACTACTAGCATAAATAAAATTCCTTTTCCAAATAGAACTTCCAAAAAAATAAGGTTGAAGTGTTGACATGAAGAAATCATGGATCCCTAAAACATGGTTCCCAAAATTATGGACCTTGTTTATGGAGCTCATGAATTCATGGATCCTTAAAACATGGTTCCCAAAATCATGGACCTTGTTTATGGGAGTTCATGAATTCATGGACCTTGTTTATGGAAGATGTCTTTTGTATTTTCTATATATTACAATGTATTTGCAAAGAAATTAATCAAGGAAATAAGTTTTTCTCCTTCTTATTCTTATTTGTTCTTGAGTGTTCTTGAGTGTTCTTGAGTGTTCATACTCTTTCTCTTCATAAATCATCAATTCTAACATGAAGCTTATCAGAAATAATAAAAGAAATGCAAAGATAAGTTCCTTATGGCTGAAGTAATGGCCAAGCGCAAACCATCAAGCTTTGGGTCTTGACCTGAAACAGTTTTTTGTTTCTAGAAACATGAGATTACAGATCTTTTAGTTTTGGTTTGAGAGTAAGAGAGAGAGTTTACGTTTCTGTGAGTCCAAAAGCAAGATCAAGCAAATCACTCTCCTCATCTGTTGGTTCTTCAAGTTTGTTGTAGTACTCTGTCCTGTAAATACTGTTCCAGATACTTTTTTATTAGCAAAGTCCTAATTTCAGAGAAAGCAGATGTGATCTGTCATTATTAATAAAGGAGAAGATATGTTTACCATCACAATCACATGCTTCACAAGCCCTGGACATTAAGTAAAACAACAATGAGAACATTATAAACCAATGATGGTTCGTAATGAGAAGAAGCATTAGACAAACAAAATGGAAGGAGAGAAGTCTCTCTGTGCCTTCGAGGTCAATATCATTTTCATGAGCAGCTTCGAGCACAGACATTCCAATAGGGCTTTAACAGGAATCTCCTCTCCGTCTTTATCAGAAAATATAATGGTTATCCTGGAAAACAAAAGCAAGATGTCAACAAGTACGACTAACAGAGTAATGAGATTGTTGATTACTCACCCACTGATGGTTACACAAAACTGTGGAAAATAACGTCTAAATTTTTTTGTATAAGTGTTGGCTCAAAACGGAATTCTAGTTCCCTCTTAATGAAAAACATGGCTCCAAAACTCTTCTTTTTTGTTTTGCTTCCGCTCAGTGAAATTTTACCATAATGTTTATCTAATGTTATTATATAGTACAAAAAATTTAAATTCATCTATGATAGCAGTTCAATAAAATGTGCTATAATAATGTGTTATCAATGCTGACATTTTTTTGTAGGAATACATTTTTAATATGAATATAATTGTAGCATCTCAATTGCGGTATATGTTGGAAGGCTTAAAATAATTGATTTGGTTATCTATGTCACTAAAGTGCACTTACATTTTCCGTCAACATCCGTTTAGAACTTCAGGGTTAAGCGTGGTTATGCTGGAGTAGTGAAAGGATGGGTGACCTATCGGGAAATGATTTACGATACCGTGTGAGTGAATGTAGGGCCAGTAAATATAACTTTGAGCCTTTGAAAAATTAACGCTCTGCCGGTCACAGGAATGGAGTTCACGAGTCGAGTGAGCGAATGTGGTAAGCCCATTAGCCATGGGCAGTCGGAACGTTACAATAATTATATCAGTGGGCGCATTATTAACTGATCCATTTAACACCCATGCCTGCTGATACGATCCTAAACAGGTCATCTTGCCCAAGAATCACTTGAAGGTGGGTGAGATAAATTCCTTGAGCTTGTAAAGACTCTTGGACATGATGATGGTCTTCACATAAAGGGATGGACGACTTTGTGCTGTGTAGATGGATCAAACCAATGTTTTTAAACCCGACCAGGACACTGAACCGGATAATTTACCGGGTCACTGGGTTACTGGGTCGACCGCGGGTGAACCGTGGTTAATCAATTAATTAATTTTAATATATAATTATATATTAACTATTAAAAATATAAGAAATTATATATATATATATATATATATGTATATCTATATCATAATGTATACTTAAAAATTTGTTGTGTTTATTTTTAATTTCATTTTACAAACAAAATATTAAAATATATAATAGAAAATATGATAATACTTAAAATTCATAAGTTGTCAATATCTGTGAATAATAAAATTAAACTTTAAATCCAACATGAATTAGAATTAAAGTCTTAGGAGTTCGATAAGGAAAAAAAAAACAATACCAAAACACATAAACTAATTTTGGTTCTCTGTATTATTGTTCACTTCATTTTCTTCGGGTGGCATAGTGAAATCTTCATCAAATCTAAAAATCACAAATAAAAAATTTTAGTGGATATTATATATAATAAAAACTAAAAAGTTCAGAACTTTTTTGGAAGTTACCATCAAGATTTGTTGGGTTTGTGTCTTCATCGTCTTTGGGATGTTTTCTTTTTTCAGCATTATCTAATTCATTATTTCAACAATCCAAAATTATGTTTTGTCGATAGATTCATAATCCACCGGATCATATGATCTTTTTCTTTTTGACATGGACGCTAAAAAACATGTAATGACTTCTTATAAATTAAACTAAATAAATATAAAAGTAGGATGATTCTAACCTAAATGTAATAACTTAACTTTCTATTTAAGAAAATAGATTCTAATAAAGAAATTTAAAATTTGAAGAAAAAATAAATTATAAAAATCATTTGTTGGTTCGGCCAGTGGTTCAACCGGTTGCCGGGTTGCCGGGTTCAAGAGTTTTTAACGAGTTTTATCGGTTTTTTTAAATAACGGATATTTGGTAAACCCCAAACCAGAATATTTACCGGATCACCGGGTTTAGCGGTCCGATCGCGAGTCCGGGTCGAACGTGAAAACACTGGATCAAACCTACGAGTTTAACCTCGTCTAAGTTAGTTTGATTGGCACGTCTAGAAGATTTCCTCTTCTTTGTGATCGTATATGCTCAAGAATGAACTAGATAAAAAGTCTCAAAAGGACAAAGAACACAAGTGTTTCTTATTACAACTGTATTTATTAAAATCCAAGTCTGGATAACTTGTAGGCAATACATAGGTTATATAGTAAAGCATAGAATAGATAAAAAAAAAAAGGAAAACGTAGCCAACCCTTTAATAAGGTAACAACACCATTGGCTTTAAACTAGAATGGAAAAACCTTAAATAAAAAGGCAAATTGGCCTAAATGATCTAAAAAAGAAATTTGGAGTTTCCCTTGCATGGATGGACGTCCCAAAGCTTCTGTAGGACTTAGTTGGTTTATTTGGTCGTTCCTCATAAGAGAAATCAAGTGAAATTTTCCTTTGGTTGAACTTTCCATTTGCTTGGTCAATATTTTCATTTTTGGTCGAAAAGGAAATTTTCGACCATCTTTTTCTTGGACCGGATCCAAACCATCTTGGACATTATCATAAGCTTCCTTAGGCAAATATAGACGACCAAATGACTTCCCATGATCAAAGATCAGTTCTGGTTCCACTTGACCCAATTCTAACCCCATTAGTGGTCGAACCATTTTAACCGGTAGATTCATCTCCTTCGGCTCAACCAAATCGTCCAGTTCACTTCTGATCGACTCCTCCAACATGCCCAGCTCTTTCAGCTTTTATTCTAATCTCCCATGCTGTTTCAGTGTCGTTCCATACTTGATGAAGGCCATATCAAGGTCTATAGCCTTCTCTCAGTTCAATACCTCATAGATCAAGCCAATTAGCTCTATGAATGGCCCATTGAACCAATATTTGATCTGTGAATTAGATGCTTCATACATTGTCCTTAGACCCTTATATTTTAGGCTTACAAGGATCACATCATCCCCTCCTCCTTTAAAAGGATTTGTCCTAAAATCCGAGCTTTGTAAGATGATAGAACCATTCTTGTTTTACTCCGTACGCATTGCCCTTTTTCCTATCAGAAACCTTAGCATATAAAGCTTCCCTCCAGGTACAAACACAAAGAATTGTAAGCCCTCACGTGTCTTGGATAACCCATTGATATATTCCCATTGCAAACAACACCTAACACAAACGCCTCCTTCTCTTTGCTTGGCTTTCTCTTTGCTTGGCTTGATGTCGATTGTTTCCTCATGAGCTTCTTTCCATCTAAATCCTACACACGCCTTGATTCTTGACTTCTTGGCAAGTGACCTTAGATTGTAATGATTATCAAGTAAAACTAGCTCCCCAAAAACGACCATGTACATCATTAGATAGTCTGGTGGTCGAACTAGTCTAGTGTGATCAAGAATAAGTATACTTCGATCATCTTTCAAAACACCACGTTCCAACTTCTTGTGACTTGAATAGAGTACTCAAGATGATCATGTGGTCGTGTAAAGCAATCTACATACTTCCCTTTGAGAATTTGGTCGTGCCTGACCTTTCCAAGTTGTTCCACAAGCCATCTCGGATTATCATGTCTAAACTCAAACAACAAATATCTTGGCCTAGGATGATGTGGCCATGTTTGCAAGTTATTTACCATATCATACAACTCAACCTTGCTCTCCTCTTGCTTGTCATGACTGCTGGTTTGAATCACACTATGATGTGGCCATCCAAGTAGAGTTTCCCATAGTTAGACGTGGTCCGACCACCCAGAACGTAGCAAGGCCATCAGAGAAGGTTTCTCCAAAGCTGTCCAAGAGATCCTAGATCAAGATGGACAAACCGCCCATAACCTGTTGCTGATTGAAGAGATGGTCCAATTAAAGATTCAAGATCCAGCCGGTCCAATAGAGGTTCAAGGTCAACCTGGTCCAATCTAATTCAGATCACTCGCCCAGAACTGAACCGGCCTAATCATCTCCACATGCGATCTCGGTTTAGACTCGACCCCAACCCAATCCGGTTCTGAGTAATCCACCTAGTCCATAAGGTAAGCATGTAAGATTTCAATTATTATTTCTAACCGATTATTGTTTTTTTGGTTTGTGTTGGTTTTGGTTTTATTTACTTTCCGAATTTTTATGAACTTATGGGCAAATTGTTTAAGTCTTTTTATTTACTTTGAGTTCAATAATTCAAGGCCATTTGTTTAGCCTTTGCTTAGAGTCCAAAAGAGAGTCCATTTTGTTTAGGCCTTATTGCTAGAGATGTTAAGATGGGTTTACCCAAACCCATTGATTATGAGTTGGGTTTTTACCCATCTACTATTAATTGGGTCAAATATGCGTATAAAATAATAAAACTCATATTAGATTGGATAAATACAAAAGGGTAATGGGTACCCATGAGTTTTAGTTATATAAAATTATATTTTTCACCATTTTTTAATAACATCATTTGATCTCACTTTATCAAAAATATATTATTTTAAAAATAAAACCAAAAAACGAGTTTTCCCGAGAAAACTGCAAAAACGAGTTTTTGCGAAGTTTTCTCGAGAAAATCGCAAAAACGTGTTTTTCTAGGAAAACGACAAAAACGAGTTTTCTCGAGAAAACGACAAAAACCAGTTTTCCTGGAAAACGACAAAAATGAATTTTCCCGAGAAAACGGTAAAAACGAGTTTTTCCGGGAAACCCGCAAAAACGAGTTTTCTCGAGAAAACGACAAAAACGAGTTTGCCTGAGAAAATCACCAAACTTGTGGTGATTCATCATTTCATACCATCCATTGATTTTGTTCGAGAGAGATATACATCCAACAAGCCAGATCCCATTCTCTTCCATGATTCATCCCATGTTCTTGAATCTTTAGTCTGTACAAAAGAAGCTTTCTTGAATCTTGCTTTCTCATCTCTTTCCAAGATAATCCAGGATTGTATCTGTTACGTGATTAGGCAAACAGTTTGCATCTAGCATCACTTTCAAGTACTTGTATGCTTCTTTTAACCTCCCTGCTTTATTATTCACTTCGTTCATCGTGTTGTAACTCACAGTGTCGGGGTTCATCTCATTGCTCTACATGTGATCGAACAGTTTGGTTGCTTCATCTAACCGGGTTGCTTTCCCTAGCGCGTTGATCAATGTGTTGTACATTACAATGTCCAGATAGCAGATACCCTCCTATTTGATATTTTCCAAATAACATATGTAATAAAAAAATTATAAAATTTAAAACGGAATATTATTATATACAATTTTATTTATAAAAAGTAAAATTTAAAAAAAATAATCTTGATATTAAAGTAGAAAATAATCTCCGCTTGATTTATAGGTTATATTTTCTATGCAACTTTAATCATCACTTTATTTTTTCTAATTTTATTTTTACAAATCAACATATAACAAATAATTAAAAATCAAAATATATTTACTCATCTAAAATAAAGACCAAACTAATACAATGAGTACATGTAATTCGATTTGGATAAATTAGCTTAAAATAGTTACTTTAATTAGAAGGAATATATGTAACGTATTGTACCCACAAAATGAATAACTGAATCGATCCAAACTTTATATCCAAAATAAAAAATTTAACAGCAATAATATATTATTATATTATTATTTATAATAGTATTTTATATACATATAAATTATTGAAATCAAAATATTAAAAAATAGTTATGAAAATCTCAGTTAATATTATAGAAATATGAACCAACTATTACAATAAATTAGTTTTGTATAATTTATATATATCCATGAGTTTTCAAAAGAATATCATTGTTATATTTATGTAAATTTGAATTGATTAATACTTTAGTTTGTTTTATTTTTGATTCTTAAAACAACATAAATTAAATTATACATAATCTTCCTCAAAAATATATTTTACAAATATAAGGCAATAATCAAATTAAATACAAATAAAAATTATCAAATTTTTAATCTGTAGAACAAAACTATTATTGTTGAATCAAAAAATAGATGTTATCCAACAAATCCAAATAATAACTAAACAAATATTATACACTCAAATTCATACGTCTAATTAAAGTACACAATATTATTTAAAATAAACAATGCGTATTAATTACAATATAAATTATAAAAATTAAATAAATATTAATAAATTATTATAATATATTTACTTTATAAGTATTTATATATGAAAAATTACCTAGTTGAAATAATATAAAAGACCTTGAGGCATAAGAAGTACCTTACATTAGGTTGAGAATATACTAAATTTTACTTTTACCTTAAGAACAATTGAGTTTCCATGTATTGCTCATACATAGACATGGACATATTATTATTACACATTCAAGACAAAAACAGAATCAGAAAAAAGCCAAATAAAAAACAAGTGCTTCCATCAATCTGCTTTGCCTCTCCTTCTCAATCAAACTTCATCAGCAGGTTCAAGCTTTGACGCTTCGTAACACGGATACGATATTGCAAATGACAGCCACCAAGAGGATGAAGCCTATGACCATGTTCATGAGATTCATGAGATAGATATAACGTGGATTCTTGTGGTTTCTTGGCTCCACTGCTTCCTCTTTAATAAACCAGCCCTTCTGCTCTATCTTCACCATAGATGCTAATGGTGACTTCTTGTCCATGGATGCATCAACAGCTTTAGACTTCCCTTCCTTCACCTGAAAAGTAAGCTACATAATGTAAGTAAAGAGACTATAAGATACAAGCATCCACAGAATCAACATAGAGCAGCTCAAGACCTCTAGTCTTGATGGTACGGTGTTCTTTCTATTAATAGAAGTTTCTGCAGGAGGTTGTATATCATTGCAAGAATCTTTCCTCAAAGATGGAATCTCGTCTACACTAGTGTGGAAGTGTCCACTCAAACTTTGAAAGCTATCTGGACTTGATGTTCCTTGGTAACTCTGGTCATATTAGAATAAAAAAGCCGAATGTGGGTTTGGTAGGACCGCGAAAATCCTGATTGAAAATCATATAATAATTGGTTCCAACATGCTTACCGTTGCAGCTATGGATTCAGCATCGGTATCACTGCTACAATCAACAATGATCCCTGTCAAAGCTTTCTTTGGCCTGTTGCGGTGCTCTTGCATTGTAAAGTCTGTATCGCCTAGCACATCATCATAATTCCCTCCGTTGAAACTCAGCAGTTTACTAATATAATCATCTTCGCAGGGAGCTTGCGGCTGCGGGGAGTTGAGAAACATGTCTGGATCGAATAGAGAGAGATCATCTTGCTCGTTCAACGGGTTTGCCAAATCATCCACAGACATGTCGAGATCGTATTCCCTTGGTTGCTCAACCTGAATATGTAAGAGAACATGTGTTCATGATACTAATAAAAAGTTGAAACACATTTTCGGAAACTGGAGTTACCTGAGGAGCTGTGTTATTCATGTGTGAGACCATGGTGGTGTGGCTTAACTCATTGGAATTATTACCGTACATACTGTCTCCGTCTTCACCCTTGTAGTTGTACATTACTTTGCAGATAACATAGTTCCTCTGTAACAAAATTCGAAAGGTATACACACACATGAGTTTTCTACCACAAGCAAATATAAAACTAGGCCCCAACTTCTATAGCAAACTAATCCCAAAAGTAGATGCATAAGTGTTCCAACAATGAAAATAAAAAATAACTCAAAACAAGTTTATGACAACCTTTAATACATTTCTCCACATACCAAAAGATCTCAATCGGGACTGCATATGGTTTAGCTAGAGTGGCTTGAACGTTTTACCGTAGTTTGATTGATTTTTGTTAGTTGTTCTATTCCGATTTGGATTCGCAGACCACTCCATTTTTTTTATAATAGAATAGTTTTTTGATGTAAAAAAAAACAACTTTTAATAAGTTTATAATCCCAAATATTCAACCAATTAAACTAACACACATAAATCTCAAATTGAGCTAGACAAATCAACTAACACAGGGGGGCAATACAGATGAATCTCAAAAACTGAATATTTGAGAAAGTTACCTGGTCAAGAGGCAAGGAAGTGGTGTGGTACTCGTGGATGACCCAGGGAGTCTTCACACCATTAGCAGCTTTACCTTGATGGTACACAAGGGTCTTCTTGATCCCGATCTCAACACCATTCCTTGTCCAGTCTTTGACTTTCCGATCAACACCAGTAGCTTTCCAGAACCCTGAAGGTGTTGTTCTCTTCATCCCCTTCTTCTTCGTAGATGAGTAGTACTCCTTGCGTGAGAAGAAGTACCATATGAGATCGTTCGATTCCAGCTTCGACAACGCTGCAACCCACAAAAAAAAAAAATTAGAAATGATCTTGAACTTGAGAGAGAAGGAAACTTACATGGCAAGAGCTCTGGATCGTTAGCACAGATGTTGACCTCGTTAATGGGTGCGTCGACGATCCATGGTTTATCAAGAATCTTGTTCTTGAGGTAATGGTCGACCAGTTCCTCTCCCGTTGGACTAAACCTATATCCCACCAGAGTATTATCCATCGCTTACACAGCAAAGACAGATCTATGATCAAAACAAGAACTAGGGTTTGAGACAAGAGAAGTGTTTCTTTCTCTCTGTTGTTTCTGTTTTTGTTGTACTTTTGAGATACAAGTGGAGTGGTGTGGTGTGGTATTTATAAAAAATTCGCTCTCGCTTCTTTGACATTAATTAAAAGGAAAAACAAATTAATTTTTGTAATTTCTCAGAAGAACGTGGGCGACTTCAGTCACCTTGCCGACTAAGCGCAGCTAAACCGTGTTTATGTGTCTTATTCGATTTTAATTTGTTTTTTTTTATCTTACTAAATTACTTTTTATTATTTTTGAATTATCACAGTTAGGGTAGGGCATTAGGATCTCAATCGGTTTTTGGTTTTGGTTTGGCTTTAGTTGGTTTCCAGGTTTTCAGATTTATGAAAGCAGCCTCGTTCATATCTTATAAAAGTTTGGTTCGGATTTGATTCAGGTTTGGACGGATTCGATTCAGGTTTGGACGGATTCAAGTTTAGGTGGATTCAGTACGAATTTAGTAACATATCCAAGAACCAGTTGAATCCGATAGAATTTTAAATTTTGAGTTTTAATCGAGTCTTTGGTTCTAAAACGCTAATTTATATTTGATTATACCCTACAAAATACTTAATAATGTATTTAAAAAAAAAGACTTGATATAAATTAATATAAACTTAAATCACACGTAATAAAACATAAAACATCAAATTAACAACTAAATTCTATAAACGTAAAAACACTATCAATTCTATAAACGTAAAAACACTATTTAAACTTAAAAGCAACAACATTATTTAAACTTCAAAACAAATTTATTCAGAACTAAACTTCAAATACTATTTAAACATAAAACATTAATATTGGCCAAACAACTATATATTAGATTAAGTATTCGAGTTAATTATTCATGTAATAACTAATTATTGTAGGTACTCAATAATATCTTAGTGTGTTTTGGATACATATTATATATTGATATTTGGTATGTTACAAGTTTTATTGGAATTTTGAAGTTTCAAATTTTTCGGATATCCATTTAAATTCGGGTAAAATCCATAACCTGAAATAAAGTAAAACAAGATCCATTCGATACTTATATCGGATTCGAATCAGTTCGGATTCATTTTTCTTGGAACCGGTTCGGTTCGAATTTTCAGGTTCGGTTTATTTGCTCAGTCTTAATCACATTTATATAAAAAATAATTTTAAGAAAAATAACATATTTATTAGAGAAATAATATGAATAGTTTTTTTGGCAAATGTCAAAGTTAATTAGAGAAAGAAATTTAAGAGTGGCTCTAGCAAAACAAATTATTTTAATTTTAACATAATATAATTGTTTAATTAGATTCTTTATTAGTGCTATGTCTTAGTATTCTACCAATGAACATGCATTTACTTTATAAATTGTATTATCATTATTCATTACTATTACTGACCTAATGTGCTCTTCAACTATAAGGGTTAATGAATTTTAATTATTCTCTAAAAGGTTATTTAGGTTAAGACTGGATGATATATCTAGCGCAACAATTAAAAATAAAAAATTTATCACTCCTAATTACGCTATGAAGTTGCCAATCAAATGGACTTATAATTTTTATATTTACTCTAATTACTGTTCAAACATAAAAAAGTTAGAGTGCTAATTAAGATTTTGATTGGATACTATATCTAGCACAACTATTATTAGTAAAAAGTTGTTATGTCTAGTTATGCACAAATCAAGATATATCACATTCCTTTCTTATTAATAGAAAAACAATTTGGAAGACTAATTTTGTTTTTTATAATTTATTTACATCCATACTGAAGTGTCACCTTCATAATGTTTTTCAACTTAAATATTTAAAACCCATTTACTAGAGAATTTACAAAATATGCCACTACATTCAACCTACGATTTTTCTTTTCCATATATTATAGATCAATATCATTTAGTATTAGTTAAAAAGATTACGTACCACTTCGAACAGTAACGACACTTAGTCATCCATTCACGTGCAAGTAAATGTAGAATATAACATATGCGAATACAAACAGAGAACGTTATTTCTTTTGGAGATATAATTATTTTCTTTTACATACTTTGTGAAATCAGAAAAGAACATGATGACACCGTAACAGACGAGTATTCATCTCATGTTGCACATTAGTTATTCGTCGGGTTCACCTACATGAAGACCAAGGAACTCAATTTATTTTAATACTTAGGTAAATTGTATATTTTAAAATTCCGGAAAGAACCTGATAATTGAAAGTATAATAGTTTCACTAGTTTTGAAATTATTTAGATACTTAGGTCTTATTATTTTGGTTAAACCGAACAAATAATTAAAATTCTCTTTGTGGTTAACGGGTTGACAGATATCCAATTGAAGTTAACGAAGATTTGTTTAATTGTTACCTTAACCAAATCCAAGAACCATAATAATGAATACTTCTAAAAAAAAAAGAACCACGATAATGAACATAGCCTCAAAACTGGTGTTCTACGTTTGACTAATTCAGAGTTTGTTATATCTTTTATTTTAGGAAAACATATATATAGTGCTAACTTTATACATATTTCCATTTGCACGGTATTGAGCCTATATGGCAATTCAATATCGAGATTCCTAAAGTTAAGTTAAATATTTGCAATGCATATAGTCAAAGACATATAGTGTGGCTAACATTAATGTGATGATATTTATGACATATAATGCATATAGTCAAAGAAAATATATTGTATGGTTTTAATAATATATTTATAATTTTATTTAAAACATCAAAAATATATTTGTTTGGTTTTAATACTATAAAAGTAAGATTGTATATTACGTTTTAATATAATTTTGACAATACTGCAAAGTATATTTGTAGGGTTTTACTTTACCCGACCCTAAAAATTGTAATATAACAAACTAATGTGATAAACCATTTTATACACAATATACACAAAATTGCTCGACTGTTTTACCATCTTTTATTTTTTATTGGGTGTTATGTATCGGTCTGGATCCCCAAATCAACTTATATTCCTTGATTAATAGAACAACATTTTGTCGTCAAAATAAAAAAAAATCCACACACATAAAAAAAATTATTATCCACATCGTAATCTCACGTAATTTATTATTGCAAGACGATCTCTAGTTTGGATAGTATATCTAGGATAACTATTATTAGTAAAAAGTGGATATATCATAATTCTATGCAAGTTTTAGGCTTACTTGTTTTTATTACATGTAGAATGACGATGATGCTTTAGCCGATATGCATGTGAAATCTTTAGAAACTTTTAGGTATTCCTATTATATCAATAAACTTTTGTGTGTCCTTGTGTTATGTGACTTGAGTCTTTTTGCGTTTGCAAGTTTTCTTTCGACAATAACTAGCTACACTCAAAGAAACTAGTTTGTCTTTCTTCGACCAAGTCTTTGATATCTAACCAATTTTCACCGCCTGTGTGTGTATTAGAATTATGATCTATCTTGATTTAACAGGAAGCCAAGCCCTAATGTTACTTTGCCTAAATTATGTTTCTAGGTATACGTAATACCATATGAATATATTGTCTGGAAAAGCGTTGTTCCGAGAGGATCAAAGTTTTGAGATGTCCTAATGACTCAACTCATGAGTATGATACTGATACATCTCAAAATTAGTAACATCAGGATTTCCGATATATACGAAAAGATTAAGAGAATTGATTTGGTTACATATGTACCAAAATGCACTTATTTTTCTCGACGAACGTCCGTTTAAAATTTCAAAAAGTTAAGTGTGCTTATGCTAAAGTAGTAAAAGGGTAGATGACCTATCGAAAAGTGATTCACGATACTACGTGAGTGAAGCCAAAACACGTGGAAATGTTATGTGACGATTGCAGAGACAGTAAACATGACTTTCCAGTTTTGGAAATTTATACATAATCGTCAGACGGGATGGGGTCATGAACCAAGTAAGCGAACGTAAAAAGCCCATTAGCCGTGGACGGCGGAAACATTAATTAACCAGTAATCTTTACAGGGGGTACCGT
The DNA here is from genome assembly GCA_905132765.1 of Moricandia arvensis. Lineage (NCBI taxonomy): Eukaryota > Viridiplantae > Streptophyta > Magnoliopsida > Brassicales > Brassicaceae > Moricandia > Moricandia arvensis. The sequence continues at coordinate 23,182 of CAJHQP010002224.1, forward strand.
GCCTATTCTGAAAACGATCTGTATGATATTTAAAACGACCCTTTGGTGAAATCTTCGTTACGTCTAGGTTTCTATGATAACTTACTATGAATATACTACTCTACAACATTAAATAAAAATCCTTTTGCAAGTTTAGAAATCAGAAAGAACAAGATGTAATAACACATTTTTTTTCTGGAAACAACCATCAAATTTTTAAAAATAATCAATCATTTCCATTGTCCTATACTTGCTTCAGGTTCAAATGTTTCATTTTATTGATCAAGGACCTCATGGGTCTGTATTTATACATAAAAGGATTTCCTTACACCACCAAGATAAGGATGAAACAATAATGTAAATATTCTAAATCTATCTCTGGATAGGATATGTGTAATATCCTAATAAAGCAAATGAGGTTTTGGAACAACATTCAAAACATACTTTCAGTTTCTTCAACACCCTTCTCAAATTATTAACAGTGACCTTATCTTTTGTCTATGGAGAGAGTCCCTACGGGAGAAACTAGATCTTAGAGTCATCTTGATCAACACCTTCCATGCCTCAGCAGAAAGATGGCGAGGCTTTTTTTTCTTTGCACTCTAACAATCCATGAATCTCCACAATTTTCAAGTTGTTCAAGAAAGATTCTTTACTAATCTCTTCTTACATTGACAAAACCTGTCACAATATTAACAAGACAGTGAAACAAAGAGGTAACTGAGAAAGATAAAGAGACGTAAGCTCTGTCTGAGATTGATATCTTGATGAAGCAACAGCTTCTCTCAGACAAACTAACCTAACTTGTCCAAGAAATGAACACTAGTAGTGGTGTAAAGAGTTCTTTTATAGTAAAGTCTTGGAGAAGACGCAACTAATAATACATAAGTGCCTTTGCGTCTGAAGCAATTTTCTAGAGCTAATTTCTCTACAAGAGGGAAGTTTGATTCTCTGAACTTGAGTGATGTTGGTTATTTTAAGTTTCAACAAAATCAATATAGATAATTGATTATTTATACATAAACAGAATCATCAAAGAACAACATGCTCTTGACAGGAACTTGACTAAGTTAAAACACAAAGATTTGGCTTTCAAGACTACAAATGGCGATGGTGCTGGCACTCAAGGGGAGTAACAGGAAACCTAGTCGCATCAAAACAATAATCATATATCATATGGTTAGCTCTAACCCAAATAAGCTGATGATTCTGATGAAGACTCAACTCAGACACTGTTGGCTCATCCCACCAGAATCTCTGGTCTTCTCCACTACACTTGCTTAGATCAGTTGTTGTAGGAACCTCACAAGCATCAATCTTGAAATCTTTGTAAGAAGCAATGAAAGGAGCGTGACTCCAATCTGTTTTCACAAGACCTCCTTGTGTAGCCCAATCATCTGCGTTCCAAATGGAGCTGTACACTCCCATTGCTTGATCTTTAGCAAATGGGATGCCTTTATCTTCAAGATTCTTGTGTACACGAATCGGTGTCTCATCTACCATGAATCTGTAGTTAACCAATACAAGAATCGTTAAAAAGGGTTTCATAGTCTAGTCATTGAGCAGAGAAGGCAGAGAGATGAGACTTACACAACACTGCGTTTACTCCAGAGGATAGAGTAAGTGTGGAACTCAGTGGTGGGATCGAACCAAAGGTTGAGTCTTTGCTCTCTGTTTCCAACTCCATTCACGTAGACGTTTGTCTGGATTATGTAAGGCTCACCCGTTGTGTTACCTAAGAACTCGTAGTCAAACTCGTTGTGGTTCGAACCTTCTGAAGACATCTGTAAGAAACAGAGGAAACAGGGGTGAGTTTTCAAGATTTGAAGAAACAGAGCAAGAGAAGGTTTTTTAAGTTACGTACGTAGAAAGCAGTGACGGTTCCTGCTGAGTCACCCTCAACGAGCTTAATCTGGATAGAGACTTTACCGAACAAGTACTTGCTTCTCGACTCAAACCCAGCTCCTGAAACAGTTAATCAAAATATCAGCTTTTCAGAAACAGAGCAACCAAAAACAGAGCATGAAACAGAGGAATGGATTATGTACCAGAGAAATTGTCAAGTTTGAGTTTTGTGACTTCTCCATCATTGATACAATGATCCATAGCCCAGCTAGAGCGGTAAAGGTCCTCGAACTTAGCTCCTGGAGCAGCTTCACCACAAGAAACCACACATACCATTACCATCATACACATGAACCAACCCATACCCACCATTTTTTTACTCTCTTACTCAAACTTTCACTCTACAGTCTCAGACACTTGACTCAGTGGAAGAGACTAGTGAGAGAGGAGTGTGTTTATAAAGGCAAGAGAAGGGAGTGTAAGTGAGCTGGCATACAATGGAGCGAGATGCCACGTTGGATTCGACGTGTTATTCAGGACATTTACAAATGGACAAAGAAACCCATATCTCTGTAAAGATGAAAAAAAAAATCACTCAAATCAATAGAGAAGATAGAGAGAGAGAGAGTTGGGAAATGTAGCCGTTACTGTGGAGGAGGAGGGCATCACTCATCAGTGGGGTACCACTTTGTACTACACAGAGGACAAGAATTTATGCTTCTCTGTCTAAAAAACCTTCTCTCTCTGTAGAAAAACAGAGACTTTACTGCTTTTTCGAGAGTGATAAGTGAAAAACAGAGACTTTATTGCTTTTTTTAGAGAGAGAAGTGAATATAATTGATTCTGAGTGTAATAATGAAGAAAAAAAGGACCATTTTACAGCTCATTGGATTGGATCCAGCTGTACATTTGGCTTTTTTGGAGGAGTCAGATGCTCTGAAATTTTAAAAATCTTTATTCATGCATAAAAGAAAGAACTTGATTGGGTTTTTTATACAGTCTCTCTCTCCTCACTTTATGGGGGAATTCAATTTTTTGTGTTTTTGTTTTTGTGTTGCATACATGAATTAGATATGGCAGATGTGACGTCGTTTTTGATGAATTAAAAAAATATATGCAAAATACTTTAAGATATATTTTTTAAAAAATGTCACCAAAATAATTTTTAAAGTAAAAAATAACTAAAATAAATTTTATTAAAAAATATAAATATATATTTATATATATTAGATTATCTAAAGAGTTAGAGTTATTCGATTAGATTTTAGAGGTGAGATTTAAGATTAAAAAGAAAATAAAAAAAAATTAAAATAGTTATTTAAAAAATTTCCCACATACTTATCTTGGGGTTTGCTTTGGTAAATATTAGAAATTTTTTTGGTCAAGTTGAACATTTATGAATGTATGTACATCCGGGGACGAAGTTGTTGTCCTTCTTTGTCGCCATTAGAGACATGGAAAACGACAGCGTTTTGGACTCCATGGAGATTTTCAAATGAAAATCACGGGCGCTTCTTGAATCAAGACAAAGTGAGACAGTGACGTATGCCTAATCCGAAATGTTTTAAACGTTATTAATTTATAACTCTAATCATCAGATTCAATGTTATATCTCACTTAACCACACCATGTTTTGTTCTGTCTCGTGAATATGTACCGAGCAAGTGGCTTTTACGGTTTAACTTAAAGCCACGCGCGTGCGTAAGTGAGCCGAGAGCCGAGAGGCTTTGTTTCTATGAGCCAACGGCTCTTAAGCTAGTCAGACTCATGCGTTTTAAACTGTGTCAGTAGGTACGTAAAGTTTAAAATACTTTTTACCATCATCATCATGAAACATCACCAATGGTACTAATTACTACAGTACATCTTCATGTCAGTAACTCATGATGAGATGACGCAAAACTAAAATGAATGCCTTTTGATGTCACGTTTCCTTTCTTACTCTTCGTTAGACTCTTACCCTTTTTAATTTTTTTTTGTAACATTGGCTCTTAACGCAAATTATCATAAGAACTCAATCAATTTCGAACATATCACCATATCAAATATATCAAAATTAAACATTTAAAACTTTTAAATTTTAAGAAAATATATTGTTTTTATAAATATATTAGGCTATTAACAATATACATCATTCAATCCACTTACGCACCATTTTGTTTTTTCCTGATTTTCTTAAAATTTTTATTTATGTTTTGGACTTGATGATACAAAAAATAAGACGTTATTTTCATTAGTAATATGTCCAATAATATTACTTTTAAAGATGATATGACGAAAAATTATATTTGTTAACAGTGATAAAGTTTGAAATTATTTAATTTGTAGTGGAAATATTTTAGAGCTTTTATTTGAGTTTTTATTTAATGTTTATAAAAAAAGTCATTTAAAAAACTTCTAAAATTTTAAGAAAGTATTTTTATGTTTCATTAAATTCGAGTTGATTTTTCTGTAATTTTCTAATTTATTTATTTTTCTTATTTTTATTTATTGTTAGTATATTATTAATCAAATAAATATTAAAAAATGGACATGTGACCTGCTATTATAGGTAAACATTTCATAATTTTGACTTGACGAATAAATAAATCAAATTCAAAATTTTTTTTGCTATAAAAACCAACTTAAAAATTCAAGGTTTAAAGTATCAGTGAATGTCATTTTGTTTTATGCGATGTTCCCCTAAAATAAATGAAGATTTACTTTCTTGATTTTGATAACAGAATAATAAGAAACTTTTCATGATCATATTCCCATCTTGCTGAGTGCTAACAGCGGAAGAGGGGCCAAGAAAATATTTGAAGATAAGAGATGATAAGGAATCATCTAGCTCTGACCAAAACTGTTCGTACCGCAACTTCTTTACCAAAATTCTTATGTATGCATTTCTTCTTTATTTATTTATCAACAAAAACGTTGTATCTTGTTTCTTGAAACGCAAGCAAATGAGAGTATATAGATATGTAAAAGGTAGATTAGTCAATAGTAATATAATGTTGTAACCTCACATCTAATAAACATTAAGACTTCTACTCTCTATGGTATTAGAACAGTCGATTCTCTTCTACTTTTCTTCTTCACGTTAATTTTCTTAATCATTATCCATGGTTTCAAACTCTGAAACGGTTACCATCGATTCAACAAGTCTTCTCAACGTGAACATGGTAAATGTTACCAAGCTCACATCATCCTTTTTTTTTTAATTTCGAGTTGCAAGGTTCATGCTCTAATGAATAGATATGGACTCGCCGGATACATCACCAGTACACTCCTTGTTCCGTCACCCACAATCACCACAGCTGGTGTCGTCACTGTCAATCTCGGACACGTGGCATATCAATGATAAGATCAACTGATGTACAGTGCCTTATTGGGAGCAATCTAGGTTACTGTCCAACCAAGCTTAGCGAGAACTTCAACATCCACACATATACGGGAGAAGCTCTCATCTACCTAGGTGAAACCAAGTTGTGGCCATTTCCAACAGCTACGACAAGAGATTAAGCAATGGAAAAGGCAACCAAGTTGATTGATTAATACCTACAAGAGATCAATCAACAACTACGACAAGAAGCTCTCTCTTGACATAATTAGGCATCAAACTACCTCAGACATCTTCGGTATACTGTGATAACATCGGTGCAACTTATCTTTGTGCTGATCATGTATTCCACTCAAGCATGAAGCATCTTTCATTGGATTTTCACTTCATTAGGGACAACGTCAATACGGGTGCTCTCCGCGTCTCCCATGTCTCCACTAAAGATCAACTTGTTGATGCTCTCACCAAACCATTGTCTCGCCAACTTTTTCAGGAGCTCTCCAACAAGATAAAAGTTCGACAACTCCCTCCATATTGATGGAGCGTGTAGAGTATATAGATATGTAAAGGGTAGATTAGTCAACATTAATCACATTATATATATATATTGTAACTTCATACCTAATGAACATTAAGACTTCTATTCTATAGCAAACATTAAAACATTGGAATACCTTCTTTTCTACTTGGACATCAAGGGAGTGAGAGAAGAAGACTCAAAGACAGGAGGAATACAAGTGAAATGTTGACAAACAAGAGCCATCACTTTATCGCAGTTTCTGTTTCTCTTTGCCATCTCAGCTACATCTCAGATACATCTCAAGTGGTATTCTTCCCAAAACTCCATCTCATCAGAACCCCAGGGATATATGTGAATCACCTGCTCATAAAAAAAACTCTTAGTGCTCGGTGGTCTGAAACCTCAAAATCCATCTATGCCTTTTACCGTTTTATATTCATAGACTAACCATATGAATTTGACTCCTCAGATTTGCCCAGACTTTTGGACTTTAAAATTCCTAAGAATATGTCACCATCAGAATGTTACTTCGACTTGGTTTGAAATATGCTAGTTCGGTTTGTTTTGAATTATTTAAAAAATTACAAAAACTATTTTTTAAAATATAAATAAAACATCTCTGTAGTATTAATCATAATGTTTTAGAATAATTATTTATGTTCCAAAGGAAATTCCGTCATTTTTAATAGCATCATTATGTTTTGTAAATTTTCCTTTTTATTAATATATAATATATTTTTTCGTTTTTAAATAATAGTTGATTCTTTTCATAAGTTTTTATTTTATTATATATATTATTGAGAAATAATATAAAAACATGATTTTTTTTTGAAATTAGTTATAATATTTTAATTTATGTAATTAAGCATAGTAAAAATTACCTGACTATTCAAATAATATTATAAAAATAGCAACAACATCACATAATATAGCAAATAGTGTTGTCAATGATCCACTACTCAAAATAACTTTTGTATAAATCTATACAAATAAAAGATTGTATGTGTCGCAAAAGGAATACTTTTGGTACTTTTTGGAATCAAACGCATCGAGCTCCTTGTAATTATTTTCCAACACTTGATTCTAGCAGTGGTTAGTACTCTTTCGATTAGGAGATAAACTTAATACCGAATCAGATCTACAAAATCTAGATTATTACTATTCCGCAATATGGACAATCTGATATACTCAGGTACACCCCCAGTTTCCAAAGCCAATCTAGCATTTGTTTCATAGACCGTTGAACATGGAACAATCATAAACATGCATTGGAACTCAAGTTTATAAACATATTGAATTGTCGTAGTAGTTACTGTTCGTAGATTCTGTTTTGGGTGTTGTGAAACAGTCTCGTCACAGTTGTATCATGAGATTCAAAAATCGTATTCAAATTGTCACACAATACATTGAGTTAAGGAAAGATATCAAATCTTGGCTCCGTAAATTCGTCTCTTTCTTAACGATTTCTTATACATTTTAACCTGTCATCTTATCGTTTATACGCGATTTCTATTTCGTAATTTTTAGTCAAGATTTTCCCGGTGTACAACATGCTCATGGAGGAGGTTTGTGAATCGTTGGCGTATATATAGATGGACTCTAGGGCAGATGGAATGTTTAAGTGCCATAAGAGAGTTTAAGTGCCATAAGAGAGTTTAAGTGGTAAATAGCTTTTATGGAGGAAAACGTTACAAAACTGGTTTGTGTCTCATACTTTAAGTCGTTGAAGTAGGAAATAAAATCTGTTTACTGTTCCTATTGGGCTGGGCATGTAGAGAGATTAAGTGAATGAATTGGGCTTCATTTCAGTTTTAACAAAGAGAGCCTCAAGGTAACAAAGCTGACATGGCAATTTGATTGTTTGGGAATATTTCAATCCGATGTGAACACCTTAGACCAACATTATTGGGATCCTTGGTCCTTAAGGGTGTGGGGTCCATATTTTTATTAAAAAACACCTCAAAAAGTTTTTAATTAAGAGGTTTTTTTGGTTTGGTCGTTACACTATTCGTGAGTCTCACTAATACGTGGCGACCCGCGAATGGTTCGTTTTTAATTTTTTTTTTTTTTTAAATAATCAAAAAAAACCTAAAAACCTTTAAAGGTCTTTAGTGATAATGCTGCTCTTATGAGAGCTCTAAAAAATCACCATCACATCATATCAGATATGATAAAAAAAGATTGATTAGAGCCAACGATCCACATCACATCATATCTGCTATGTACATCGTTAGAGGATCACCGCATATTCTCCCTCAACAAAAATCACCATCGTTATCACATTGATTCTATTTTATTTTATTTTTGCTTTTGAGTTGAAAGAAACCATTTTTGCAAAATAAATAAAAAAACATAGTTACATCATAAAAGCACCCAAATACATATATATTAAACTAAAGTACAATAATAACTCCTAGAAATGACAAACAAACTAAAATTCAAAAGACTAGTGACTCTCAGCTTTTATTCCAACAAAGGTAAGAACTAGCATATCTAAACATGTAATCATGAAGTGTTTTCTTTTTCGTTTACGGAAACTTGGTTGCACCAACAATCTTCTCATGAGTTGTTAACATTAATTCATCCATCACTGAAACCACAATTTCCTTAACAAGTTTCTTGAGCCTAATTTCAGCTTTCACATAAGATTTTTGTTTAGAAGTGACATATATTAACTTTTTGTAGTCTCTTTATAGACAGAATTAACCTCATTCAACTATGTATTACTTTTGTTTCTCCTACGCATGAATGAGTGAATAGCTGCGAATTTATTTTTCTTGAGTTTTTCATATAACACCACTACTAGAACTTCTCTAACTAGTTTGACCAACACAGATACCAACCAACGAGCAGAAGAGTAAACGCTGAGATAGCTACAGGAGTATAGTAGAGGTAAGTGATATCACAGCAATGAAAGATACACACCCAAAGATTAACTAAATTTATCTATCTTTCTCTTCAACTTAAACCACTTCACTTTTATGGTGATTTCCTATGCCTTTAAAAAAAGATAAGCAGTGAATGATATCCCAACAAGAAAAAGATGTCAGTCTATCAATTGAAGATAATGAAAGTGGTGGCACTAAAAAAACAGAAGTTGAAACTTCATAATCAACAGTTTAATTGTTATTCTTCTGCACAAATTTTGTTATATATTTTTTATAGTGAAACCTTATTATATTTTTCTCAACAAATAAAAAATTTAAAATTATGGTTAACAAAAGCTCAACGAAGGTAATAACCACAACTAAAATAAAACCATTCTTTTAGATTAAAACAAGTATCTAACAATTTCTTAGTTTCCAAACAAGGCAATAATTAATTTTTTGGATTATTACAAGTTTCCGAACAAGAGAATTAACAAGTTATTGCATCCACAACTTAAAAAAATTCATTACTGTTCAACTAAAATACTTTCTTGGTTTTGTTAACATAATAAGGAACTTTAGATGATCATATTCACATCTTGCTGGCAGCGGAAGATAGGCTAACGAGATATTTGAAGATAGAGACGATAAGGAATCATGACCAAACCGGTTAACACCGATTGTGTTCAACCAGAAGAAACTTCTTACCAAGTTCGGTTTAGTTATCTCCATGACGATACGTTTCTTGTGTACATTATCTTTATTTATCAACAAAAACGTTGATCATGTTCCTTACAACATAAACAAACATTCAAACATTGTAATCATTTTTATAGTAAGCGAGTGAGGGAACAAGAATCAAAAACAGGAGGACTACATGGTGAAGTGTTGACAAACAAGAGCCACCACTTTCTCAGAGTTTCTGTCTTCTTAGCCATCTCAGCTACATTATTGTTATACTCTTCCCAGAACACCATCTCATCAGAATTCCAAGGATCTATATGAATCAACTACTCACCAAAAACACACCCAAAAAATCACTCGTTGTTTTGAAAACTCAGAATCAATTTCAGGCTCTTACCGTTTTATTAGGATCATAGACCGAATGTGATGCATAAAGCATGTTGTTGAGCTCTTCAGAAGACCTAGAACCAACAAACACAACTTGTTTCCTCGACGGAACAAATATCATATCCGCAACATAGCACATCAACGGCACCGCCACAACCATTTCTTTCAGTCTTAAATTAAAGAGTGCCTGCATAAGTAACAAAAAGTAGTCACAATAGTCTTCAATCAAAAAGAAGACTCAAATGAATTGCAGATTGAGTTAATTATTTGTTTATTTACCAAGAGACGTTGTGCAGTGGTTAAGTAGGAGTTAGCCTTTTCTCCAGCAACTATGGAAGCTAATCTCACAAGGTTAATAGCAGAGACAGAGTTCCCTGAATGCTCTGCACCATCATGATCTTCTTTTACATGGAGAAGAACAGATGGGTCTTGTCCTTCAGTATTGAAGTAGGCTCCTCCTTCATGGTCCAAATATAACTCTTCCTAAAAAAAAATTCACTTAATAACCAATAACCAATACAGTAAGAGAAACTGAGCTAGCAAATATCTAAACTTAGCTTAGTTCTTGATGTTCAATGGCCCATTCAATCTTGAAACACGAGAAATTAAATATCAGTATACAGGACGCAACTCAATTCAAGTGATGAGTCTATCAGAGCAAAGAACCTCATTGAGTCATTGGTGGTCCATATATAGTAAGCTCCTTCCTTCTCTTTCTTTGCACCTTCAAAATTTAAACCTATCAGCATCTTCTCGGATAATCAAGGATGTCTCTTGCCACATAACAATACATAACATCTTTGGTAATGATAAAACCATCTAGGTAGACATCAAGGGAAAACAAATTAGATGCTTAGTTGAAATAGGAACACAATATTAATTCAAATAGAAATATTTTTGTTATATATAGCTCTATAACCCTCTTTCTTTATTGTCAATCCCAAAGCAAATTCGATTTTTTAAGAAAGCTTATCAAAGAGAGAAGCTATGGCAAGTAACACGCTTCCAGTTAAGGAACTAACCGAGGCTAAGAATGTTCCCATCGCCAACAACATATCAGCCGCTCCTCTATGCGCCCTATGCTTGTGAGTTCAAACATGTTTCCATTGGTGTAACATTTGACTTCTTTCTAACAAATTATACAACGTGTTATCTAACAATTTTTTTTTTGAATACGCAGCTGCGACTCGGTGATTTATAATACCATGATGCATGTTGTCATCATCGGCACAGTTTTACCGTTATTCTATCATCTCCAGAACGATAACGACTACTATTCCACGGTAGCATTACTAATAGTGGTCCAACTTATGACAGCTTTTGTCCAGTTTGGGTGCGCAGAGGACTGGTCTGAAGCTTTAGCGTTCGGTAGTTTGAGTCATGTGTTTGGTGTTATTGCAATATACTTACTCCTTCGTCTGATTTCTCCGGTCCTAGCCATGAGCACGTGCATACCGACTCTTGTGTGGCTTGGAGTTACCCTCATCTACCATGCAGGTTCATGCTGCTGTGGAGCTCTTGAACAAAGTTTAGAATACAATGTGGAAGCTCGACGTGATGCAGCAGATCTTGTTTGAATCTTATTTTTCTTTTGAATTGTTTTTCTTCTGCTTTTTATCAATTGGTTATTTATTTTTACTTTTTTTGTTAACTGTCAATAAACTCTAGCTTTGGTTGAATTGATTTACAAGTTTCATAATCTTTGGAAAAGGTGTTCATAACTAAGATGTGTAAACACAACATTCAGAAGTAGTTCTTTTAGGAAAATTCAGTCTCGTTTTTTGCGTTCAACCAAAAAAAGATGTGAAAACACAACAAAGTTCTAAAAATTGGTATAGACAATGCCTAGAACCACACCTAAACGATGTCCAATTTTTTTAAAAAAATTTGAGTTATATTGATTTATTTAATTTTAATCTATTTAAACTATTTAATTTGAAATCGTTTTAAATCAGTTAAAATCGTTTTTGAATCGGTTAAAATCGTTTTAAATCGGTTAAAATCATTTTAAATCGTTTTAAATCGGTTAAAATCGATTTAAATTAGTCTAAATATGTTAATTTAAATAATAATAATAATAATAATAATATAAATCTACAAAAATTTTATTTTCTTATTTTACATATCTAATTTTGATAATATATTACAATAATTTTATATTTTATTTAAAAACTATAACATTCATATATATATATAATAAATTGATAATTCATCTATATTATTAAAACTGAATTACATTTCGGGATCTTTTGGAAACATGGATAGCAGTTTAAATAATTTTTTTTTGGAAACATGGATAACAGTTTAAATGATAAATGTTTGGAAACATGGATAGCAGTATAAAAAATAGTATAATATCATTTTAGTAATTTAATTAATTATATTACATTAATAATAAATTACATCATTAATTATATTTATCTTACCAATACATTAAATCATAAATTATATTACCATAAAAATAATAGTGCAGATTTTTATTTATTAGTTAATCAAGATTAACTTTGTGTAAATTATAAGAATAAAAAAATGTAAATTAACCGGGTTTTACATATGGTTAATAGTTCGGTTTAATCTGTTTTACTAAAAAATTTTTTATCTTAGTTCCAATCTATGAAAAATTAAGTAGCAAAAAACAAAATTCATAGGCAGAGTTTATGTAAACAAAATAATAACTTAAATCAAAATAATTAAAATGTATTACATTTATTGTCACTTAGTGTTTCATTCCATATAATTATTTTACTAAAAAAATATCTTTTTTTTTTCCTTGATAAATTTTGATTATCAAACCAAGATGAACACGAAGGAATACAAACACTAAGCAGGCGGAAACAGAAATATCCCATGAGACTAAGCCCACATATGAGAGACAGAGATAGACAAAGCAATTAAACTACTCAACAAAACGCTTGGCTAGAAAAACATCATCTTATAAACAAAACAATAGACTAGACGGCCGAAATCTAAGGGAGTAGAAACTTCAATAAAGAAGAGTCTCACTCAGCAGATGTCACAAAAAAACCACCAACGAAGACCAAAGGTTCTTGCTTAACCTTTGTCCCAACTACAAGAGTACACCGGCGAAGCTACAAGAGAAGTCGACACAAACCCGACCATCTCTGAGAGAGAACAAATTAAAAACTCACCCTTAGGAGAATAATGGTAACTAGGACTCGGAACCTTCAAACCTGCAACCGGCTGACGTCGACAAGCCGAGAAGGTACCGACGGCAAGAGAGGAAAACAAAAAGCTTTCCGAAGAACATATCCATTTCAAAGTACAAACTTCCACATGTTAGAGGTGCAAATCCACCGGATACCACCAGCAAACCAAACTCCAACCGAACATAATCTGGCACCAGATCTGAAACCACCAGAAGCAGCGATCACTGGAACCACTACTGCAACCAGGCACGAACCGGTAAGAGAAAGAAGATGATCTCTAGCCCGTCAATAAGGGAAAATGAAGACACCCCGGATCAACCAAGAATAGAACCAGTCTATCTCGGTGACGCCGTCGCTTGGCCTCACCACCCGAAGACGAAACAGTGTAAAGTCATTAATAAGAAATGAAAAACACAAAGGAAACTCAACTCCAATGCTAAGGGAGCCACCAGAGCCGACCAAAACTCAAGCTAGTTTTTAGATCTGATTTTTAGAGAGAAAGGAGAGGATAAGGAAAAAGGACTTTTCAATGGAGATTTTTTTATTTTCCTTATTTTAGCCAAACATATAGAAAGAGTTTTAAAAAAATTACAGAATCAATTAGGTATGAACATTCACGTACTCGTTCAAGTATAAGTTGTTTTTTTCAGGATCATTTTTGTTTAGGGTTTTGAAGTTAGGCTCTACTTAGATATTATAATTTTATGTATGAAATTCGAATTGTGTCCTCCCGAAATAATTTTGATTCTGATGTGTTAAAACATAAAAATATTTAAATAACCAATATATATGAAACGGATTTAAATATTTATATCAAAAATAATATTATTACCTAATTTTAGAGTCTTCTGTATATAATTAGTTATACGACAACACATCTAAAATATATAACACTAATCATGAAAAGCAAATATTAATTTCTAAAAACATAAAAATTAATATTCGTGCAGACGCCGAACAAGCTCTAATTAACGCTTAAGCGAAAAGAAACCCAAACTAATATGGGAAAAATGTTAAACAATTCCCCAACTTTCTGAATTGGACCATTATAATCCCAAGTTTTCGTAATGATCGTAAAAAGCACAATTTTTTTGTCGATTTTAAAAAAAACACTAACTTTTTGTTGATTGGATCAATTTAAGCCCGACGTTAATTACACTAACAAAACATGTTAACTCTGTTAATTTGCACCGTTACCGAAAACAACGTCGTTTCTCTTAAGCTAATAAAAAAACATGTAACTCTAAAATCATTTTCCTCCAAATCGATTTGGGGATTCTCTTGAGTCATCTTCACTAATTTCCTCTTCTTCTTCTTCCATGTCGACTTCATCTAGTTTTCTCTTTTTCTTTTTACCTCCTTCATCGCTGACTCCATGTTTTTTTTCATCCAGTTTTGCCAGCAACTGCTCCAGATGATTCCCCGAGAAGCTCGCCACGAGAATGCCCCGACGCCGCCGACTTTGAAGCTACAGAGCTTGCACCGTCGATTTTTCCTTTTCGACTCTTCTTCTTGTTCTTTTTATTACCTATCTCCTCTTGAAACGAACTGCCTGAGAGTTGTAAATCACGATTTAGGGTTTGTTGTCTCAAGAGAACCCCCAATTCGATTTGGGGGAAAATGATTTTAGGGTTACATGTTTTTTTTATTAGCTTAAGAGAAATGACGTCGTTTTGGGTAACGGTACAAATTAACAGAGTTAACATGTTTTGTTACTGTAATTAATGTCGGAGTTAAATTGATCCAATCAACAAAAAGTTAGTGTTTTTAAAAAAAAAACCTACAAAAATTGTGGTTTTTACGGTCATTACGAAAACTTGGGATTATAATGGTCCAATTCAGAAAGTTGGGGATTTTTTAAATATTTTCAATTTTTTTATAAGCTTAAGAGAAAACGACGCCGTTTTCACTAACAGTGTAAATTAACGGAGTTAACACTTTCCGTTAGTGTAATTAACGTCGGGTTTAAATTGATCCAATCAACAAAAAGTTAGTGTTTTTTTTTTAAATCGACAAAAAATTGTGCTTTTTACGGTCATTACAAAAACTTGGGATTATAATGGTCCAATTTAGAAAGTTGGGGAATTTTTTAACATTTTTCCCAAACTAATATGTCTAATCGTTAATCTTTTATAAAACAGTATAGTTACCACTCAACAAACTTTTTAAAAATGCAACATACCAGTTACACCATTCTTTTAGGAAAATTCAGTCTGTTTTGTGTTCAACCGAAAAAATAAACTTTTAGTATAACTGGTTTAACTCTCATTTATTTATGTATATCTTCTTTATTTATCAACAAAAACGTTGATCTTTTCCTTATAAAGCAACCAAACAAACATGGAACCTCCTTTTACTTGGACAGTAAGCGAATGAGAGAAGAAGAGTCAAAGACAGGAGGACTACAAGTGAAGTGTTGACAAACAAGAGCCACCACTTTCTCAGAGTCTTTGTTCCTCTTTGCCATCTCAGCTACATTACTGTTATTCTCTTCCCAAAACTCCTTCTCATCAGAACTCCAAGGATCTATGTGAATCACCTGCTCATCGAAAAAACACCCCAAAAACATCACTCGTTGATCTGAACACTCGGAATCAAATTTAAGCCTCTTACTGTTTTATTAGGATCATAGACCGAGTGTGCTGCACAAAGCATGTTGTTAAGCTCTGCAGAAGACTTAGAACCAATCAACACAACTTGTTTCCTAGACGGAACAGAGATCATATCCGCCGCACAGCACATCAACGGCACCGCCACAGCCAGTTCTTTCAACCTCAACTCGAACACTGCCTGCAAAAAACAACAACAACAAAGATAGTCAATAAACAAAGCCTCAAATGAATAGCAGATAGAGTTAAGTTGTTAGTTTATTTACCAAGAGACGCTGTGCAGTGTTTAAGTAGGAGTTAGCCTTTTCTCCAGCAACAATGGAAGCTAATCTCACAAGGTTAATAGTAGAAACAGAGTTCCCTGAAGGCTCAGCACCATCATGATCTTCTTTTACACGGAGAAGAACAGATGGGTCTTGTCCTTCAGTATTGAAGTATGCTCCCCCTTCTCGGTCCAGATATAACTCATCCTAATAATGTCTTTCAATTTTATAACCAAGAACCAATACAGTGAGAGAAACTGAGCTAGTAAAGATCTAAACTTACCTGAGTCTCCTGAAGTTCAATGGCCCATTTAAGCCAGTTGATCCCACCTCCATTCTCGTAGAGATCAAGCAAACCAGAGATGAAGAAAGCATAATCATCTAAAAACGCAGGAGCTTTGGATGGTCCTTGTCTGTAACTATGTTGTAACCTGTGTGATTGCTCATCATACAGATTCCCTCTTATAAACAAAGCTGCTTTCTCTGCAACGTCTATGTACTCTTCGGGCTGTAAACGGAATAAGAAGTCCACAGTTAAATAAGAGAACGAAAGGGGTAAAAACAAGCATCAAGTGCATAGCATTCATTACCTGACTATTCACCACTGGGAAATAGTACTTGGTCCCTTCAGGCTCAGACTTAAGAATCTTGGAAGCTCTTGCCAACGACGAGATAACAAGACCGTTCCACGCCACAATTATCTAAGAAAAGAAACTTAAAGACTCAACAAAGCTGAAGAAAGCAATAAAAGACTTCCAAGAAGAGTATTACCTTATCATCTAAATGCGGCTTAGGTCGCTTCAGTCTGACATCGAAAAGCTTTCTTCTGCATTCACCTAAAATCTCCTGATACTTCTCAACAGAGAGGCTAAACTTTGATGCCATGGCAGACATCTCATTCCTTTCGATCAGCACGTTCTTGCCAGCGAACTCATTGTGCGGGTCACTCATACTTGAGAGGTCGCAGTTACCTGATTTCTTAACATAGTAATGCTCCTTGAAAAGATCTGCATTCTCCCCTAAAACTTCATCAATCTTAATACCAAACACACAAAATGTCAGTACACAGAAGACAACTCAATTCAACTGATGAGTATATGAGAGAATAGAGAACCTCATCGTTGGTCCATATATAGAAAGCTCCTTCCTTCTTTCTCTTTGCACCTTCGAACTCAAAGCTATCAGCATCTTCAGCAGAGAATATTCCACCTTCAGGTGCAATCATGTCTCTTCTCAGATAATCAAGAATGTCTCTCGCCAGATAAGAATACATAACATCCTTGGTAATGATAAAACCATCTAGGTAGACATTAGCTAGTTGCCCTTGATCATACAACATCTTCTCAAAATGTGGAACTACACCAGAAAAAATAAGAAAAATGCATCAAGTTTAGATACTTTTAATCTGTATTGGATACTATTTGAAAGTCTCACCATGCCAACATTCATCGACGCTGTATCTATGGAACCCGCCTCCAACGTGATCATGCATCCCTCCATTTGCCATGCCTTGCAAGCTGAATAAAACCATGCTTTGGTCTTCATCAGCCTCACTAGTTTTTCCAGCTTCCTTCAGCTTTTTGGAGTGATAAAGCATCAGCTGGATCTCAACAGGCCTTGGGAACTTCGGGGCAGATCCAAATCCACCGTATTGCGAATCATAGCTCCGAGAAAGCTTGAAAACACAAACATTAAGTTGTTAGAAGGTTTCATCTTAATGATATCAATCGCACACAAGAGTGGAGACATACTTGTTTTGCACATATAGTCACAGCCGTCCGGGAAAGTCCATCTGGCAATTTATCGTTTCCAGCAGTTGCAGATAAAGCTTTTGAGAGTTCTTCAATAGCATAAGTACCACTCTTCACAAGTACATCCCTCTTAGTGTCCCACGCATCTTTAACCTTCCTGAACCAAGGTCAGAGAAAACATGGATAATATAGTTGAATCACTAGTACTCTTTTTGAGCTGGGAATGCTATAGAGTACTACGAGAGAGAAGTTGTTTCCGTACTTAAGGAGAGTCTTGAATCCTGGTCTTCCATAATTGTCATTTGGAGGAAAGTAGGTTCCACCCATTAGTGGCTTTAAATCAGGTGAAAGGAAGACTGAGAGTGGCCACCCTCCTCCACCGTACAGAGCTTGGACGAATGACATATAAACCTACAAGTTCCAGTAAAAAGAATTGTAAGTGAGGTCCATGAATGTAACCAAGACTTAACTTTTTCTATATGCTCAGAAAGTCATACAGAGGGGTGCATGTTCAATGCAGAGTGGATTAAAATATTCTTGTGGCATGCAGATGGTAATTTACCTTGTCGACATCAGGCCGCTCTTCTCGATCCACCTGTTCCACAGACATGTTAAACAAGAAGCTGGCAAAGTGTCTTAGGAGCAACCAGCTCAACGATAGTGCTTCAAGACCTCATTTTACAATACACAGCCAGAAGAGATTATTTGACCTTAAAACTCTAACCTTGATACTAACGAATGAATCGTTCAAGAGTTTTGCCACTTCTTCACTTTCAAATGACTCAATTTCCATCACATGGCACCTTAAAAAGAGAGTTTACAGGTATTGAAATTGAAACATACATTGCAATTTCAAAAACAGGAAAGAAGATCATTCTTGATCTGCCTCTCTACTCATGGCATCCCAAGCAAGGTTACAAGTTTTTAGACTACAATTCTTTTTCATTTTCCTTTATAAAATCTTAGTATTTCATTAGGATTATACTAACAAATCCAGAACCATTCTAATATTCCATTCATTCTCCTACTTCTTCAGTTCAGCTAAAGAAGAAATAAAACTCAAAATCCAAAAAAAACTATTGAATCCTCACCAGTGACAGGTACTGTATCCAACTTCAATATTCCATTTATGAAAACAAAAGGGAACCCATTAGTATCAGAAACTAAATAACCAAGCTGAAGTTAAAACTATCAAATAAGGGATAAAAGAAAACAACTTGATAAGAAGATGGGGACGTCTCTCTTTTTTGCTTCTTCAAAAGCTTCTTCTCCCCATGGATACCAATCAACCTTTGTCACATGAACCATACAATCATTTCGAATTCAAATTACGATCAAGCCAGGAGAAAAAAGCAAAAAAAAGTTCATCTTTTTGAGCTAAGAACCGGTTAACGAAGCTATGTCCACAATCTGAACCGGTTATTGCTTAACTACTTGCAACAAAACTCCCTAATTGAAAACACAGGCGTTCTTTTTAGCCCATGAATGCACTTCGAATCCAAATTACGATCAAGTCAGGAGAAAAAACAATAAAAGTTAGATCCTTTGATCTAATAACCGGTTAATTAAGCCATCTCTACAATCTAAAACCGGTTATAGCTTAACTTCTTACAACAAAACTCCTTAACTGAAAACAAAGCCGTTCTTTTTAGTCTATGAAATCACTTTGAATCCAACTTACGATGAAGTCAGGAGAAAAAACAATAAGTTTGATCCTTTTGATCTAAAAACGGGTTAACGAAGCTATCTCTACAATCTAAACCGGTTATAGCTTCTACTTTCAACAAAGCTCCCAATTGAAAACAAAAGCGTTCTTTTTTAGACCATGAAATCACTTTGAATTCAAATTACGATCAAGTCAGGAGAAATACAATAAAAGTTCGATCCTTTTGAGCTAAAAACCGGTTAATGAAGCTATCTCTACAATCTAAACCGGTTATGGCTTTCACAAAGGTGTTCTTTTTAGCCTATGGGACATGTTACATGTATGATCACTAGAAAAGATCAATACTTTATATAGAAGGGAGAACTTGATACCGGATTGTGAGCGTGCTGAAGAAGATAAGGACTGTGCTCCGCAGCCAAACGATTAGTATGTTTCGGAGATGTTGCCGAGGTCGACGCCATGGCCAAGACCTTCCCTGAGGAAACGGGTCTCGAGAGAATCGGGAAAGAGAACAAAGGACGATTTGTACGGACGTGAACTCTTCTTCTGGGTAAGGAAGACAGAGACGAGATGCTGCGAGAAGCGAAGCGGTGGATGATTGAGGAAGAGGACAACAAGTGGAGGCTTTTCATCAGCATTGAGTGAAACGACGGCGTATTAGGGTTTTGGTTAAGTTTTGGATAAACGAGGTGAGGTTCTAGAGACTAGAAGATTCGCCATGCGAGCGTGAGAGGTGTTCAGACACATCTTGCTTCTGTTGGATATTTTTATTATGTGGCACGTGCGGATAAGACAAGAAGATGATGGATATTGGATCTCATCGCCGGTGGTCTACAACTTTTTGTTTTTATATATTTTCTAAAGAACAGCAGTAAAAACGGAAGTGCTGTTATAAGATTTGGTGAAGTATAAATTTGTTTTATACTTATGGACAATGAAGGATAAAAATTTAATTTAGACTTATGATCAAATAATTTTAGATCATTCTAACTATATCTATATTTGAAAAATATTTAGCATAACTATTAAAAATATTAGCATAAATAAAACTTTAAAAAATAATTAAAATTTTAATAAAGGATATAAATATATATTTATATTTTTAAGATTAACTAATCTATATTTTGGGGTTAGAGTTATGGGTAAGGTTTTAGAAGTGACATTTAGAGTTTAAAACTTAAAAAAATATATATATTTAAAATTTTAAATAAAAACGACTATTTTAATTATTTTAAGCGTTATTGTTGTGATAAAAACTTAAAAAATAGATATTTGAAAAAGTTTCTCTAATTTTTATGATCAAATAATTTAAAATTCTTCTAACTATATTAATATTTTATTAATAAAAGGTAATTCTTCATTTTCTAAAATAATTTTTATTTTGTTTGTGTAAGTTTAAATTAGTATAGAAACTTATTCGCAAATAATTTTCTATTCAGCATATAGTACACATAACATTTATGTAATATATCGTTTTCATAATCTTTGTAATGAATTTTTTAATATGATTTGAGTGACTTTAAGTGAGAAAATGTTTAAAATTAAATTATCCTCAAAAATGAACGGTACATTTCATATTTTTTCTTTTGTCAGCCGGTACATTTTATACTAGTAACTTCTATATTTTAATGCTGCCAGAATCTTTTACAGCGTTTGCTAGCCAGTAAACTACTAATAAACCGAATTGAAAGCATGTGTGAACTGTGGTATTCCATAAATAATTGGATTTAAGAATCATATCACACAGACTAATACATGTGATGATTGGTGAAACTAATTATGATTAACGCAACCAACTAAATTAGTGAGCTACACAGGCTACGTAGCCGGAGGTTGCACATGGGTGCAAGCTCAACTCTATTAATGGTCTCACATGGCCACTGTCTCTTCTCTTTGTCACACTACTCTCTGTCACACTTTATATATATATATCATAAGCTCCATTTTCTTTAAACTCAAATCTCAAACCCTTCTTCTCTCTCTCTCTGTTCTGATGGATCGTCGATTCCCTTTTAAGGTTCTTGAGCACATCTTCTCCTTTCTTGATGCCAATGAAGACCGTAACTCTGTTTCACTTGTCTGCAAGTCATGGTTCGAGACAGAGAGGCGAACTAGGAAGCGTGTCTTTGTGGGAAACTGTTACGCGGTTAGTCCTCTGAAGGTGGCAAGGCGGTTTCCAAAGATGAGGTCTCTGACTTTGAAAGGGAAGCCTCACTTCGCCGACTACAACTTGGTTCCTGACGGTTGGGGTGGCTATGCTTGGCCGTGGATTGAAGCTATGGCGCGAGGAGACCGTTGCTTGAAGAGATCAGGTTGAAGAGAATGGTGGTGACTGATGAGTGCTTGGAGAAGATCGCTGCTTCGTTAGAGACTTTTAAAACACTTGTGTTGACTTCTTGTGAAGGGTTCTCTACTGATGGTATTGCAGCCGTTGCTTCAACATGCAGGTTTGGTTAGAAATTAAAACAACAACAAGAAAAGCTTTCTTTGTTAAGATTAAATGGAATCTTGTCATACAACTAGGCATAGGTATTTCGGATATCGGTTTAGATACCAACTAGTTTGGTAGGGTTTTAGAATCTATTTAGGAACCGCCATTTCAGATCAAACAGTAAACAGTTTAGGGTTTAGTCGGGTTCTAATAGTAAAATGAGGAACTGGTTAGTACCCGAAATAAAGGTTTTCGTTTGGTTCGGTTTGGCTTTATTCGAATTCGGATTCGGGTTAGTTCGGTTATTTCAGATAAATATGAGGTATTTTCGAGTAAAATATAGGTTACTTCAGATATTTCTGAAAACATTTTGATAATTTTGGATAATTTCGAGTAATTTCAAATGATTTTAGATAATTCAGTTTTCTGAAATACTTTTCGATGATGTTTTAGCAGATCTTAAATTATATTTATATACTTTTAGTTATTTTTAATTATTTTATATGGATATACAGTTAATTATTTATATATCCAAATATTTGTTTGGTTTTAAGTTCGAGTATTCGGTATAGAAATATAAAAATCATTTGGGTGTTGGGAGTTCCATCTACTTTCAGTTTAGTTATTTTGGTTTGGGTCATGGGATATTGGGTAAAATGACAAGGCCTAGTAACAACTTTGTTTTTTCTTGTTGTCTGAAACAGAAAACTGAGAGACCTGGAACTGAGAGAGTGCAACGTTGATGATCTAGGAGGAGACTGGCTTACCTACTTCCCTGAAACTTCGACTTCCCTGTCTCTCTAGATTTCTCTTGTTTGGACTCAGAGGTTAAACTCTCAGACTTGGAGCGTCTCCCTGAGCAGGTCTCCAAACCTCAAGTCTCTCAAGCTGAATCGATCCGTGACTCTAGACGTTCTTGAGAGCTTACTTCGCCGAGCTCCACACCTGGTTGAGCTTGGCACAGCGTTCTTTCTCAGATGAGCTGGATCCAGAAGAGATTACAAAGTTAACAAAAGCTTTGTCAGAGATGAAGCAACTTAAGAGCTTATCTGGTCTTTGGGATCTCCTCCCTGAGTATATTCCTGTTCTTTACTCTGTTTGTCCTCGTCTCACCTCGTTGAACTTGAGCTATGCTACTGTCCAAATGCCTGATCTTGTGGATCTTCTTAGTCGATGCTCGAAATTGCAGAAGCTATGGGTAAGTAATCCTGCATCTGATTCTTTTTTGAAAAAAAAATTCTAGAGGTTCTAGACCCGAAGGCCCGTATTAGACACAAGTGTCCCACATCGGAAGTTGAAATGGATCTTTAGTAATATATAAGATAGATGTGTCAATTCACTTATCACTAAGTGGTTTTAGGTTGAAAGTTCATCTAACTTAAAAGCTCGTACATTCCCGTAGAATGAGGCCCAAACGATTTTAAATTAACTCTCCTTAGGAAAAGAGACTCTTCCCAACGAGAATCGAACCCATAATCCCTAATAAATAATCCAAGAGTTTTAACTACTAGGCAAAATTCTCATTGGTATATGAATTTGGTTCTTACTATGTTGGTTTCTTGATACTAAATGACATTTTTTCCAACAGGTAATGGACATGATAGAGGACAAGGGTCTCAAAACTGTTGCCTTGTGCTGCAAGGAACTGAGAGAACTAAGGGTCTTTCCATCTGGAGCAGACCTAGATGAAGAAGACGTGGCTCTCACGGAACAAGGTCTTGTCTCTGTGTCTGAAGGCTGTAAAAAGCTTGAATCAGTCCTCTACTTTTGCGTCCAGTTTACAAACGCAGCTTTGGTTACCATCGCAAGAAACCGTCCAAACTTCAGATGCTTCCGTCTCTGTGTGATGGAGCCATTTGCTCCTGACTACAGAACACAGCAGCCACTTGATGAAGGGTTCAAAGCCATAGTTGAGAGATGCAAAGATCTACAAAGACTCTCTGTCTCTGGTCTCCTCACTGACAAAGCCTTTGAATACATTGGAGTACACGCCAAGAAGCTAAGGATGCTGTCTATAGCATTTGCTGGAGACAGTGACTTGATGCTACACCACTTGTTGTCAGGGTGTGAGAGTTTGAAGAAGCTAGAGATAAGAGACTGCCCATTTGGAGACACTGCGCTGCTCGAGAACGCGGCTAAACTTGAAACCATGCGATCCCTTTGGATGTCTTCTTGCTTTGTAAGTTTTGGTGCTTGCAAGCTCTTGAGTCAAAAGATGCCAAGGCTAAATGTTGAAGTCATTGATGAACATCCTCCAAAGACAAGACCTGATAGCTCTCCTGTTGAGAGGATATACATATATAGAACAGTCGCGGGACCGAGGCAGGATACGCCTGAGTTTGTGTGGACGATACACAAGAACCCTGAGGTTGGTGTTTCACGTCTATCTATACGGTGAAACTTGCTGGTTCAGTATTGTCCTTTTTCATATTGAGGTTTTGCAGGCAATGTTGTGTTCGTTTTTTTTTAATTTCATTTTGTTTGCACTAAAGGTGTTAGAATCATTTTCATTAGTTTGTACTCCTGTTAACAAAAGCTTTTGGCTTTGTACTAAAAAGTTTGGAATAAAAAGACTCACTTTGTGAGATTTATATATTAATCGGTTGTAAACAGTAAGCAAACACAATGTGCTGATACTTGCAAAGCCTAGCCAAAACCTACAACAAATGTTACCTGAGGTAACACAGTAAGCACAATATGAACCAGTAGTAATATCATTGGCGAGGAACTAGATCAGTTCTTTCGATGTTACCTAAAGACTTCTCGTATACACCATACTTGATTTACACGTAACACAGTTCAAAACTCTGCTATCTAAGTATCAAGTGGTTTATAGATTCACTTACGTAACACACACGGTTTCGCTTAGGATCCTAAGCGAAACAGGTGTTCATTCCATGAAGAGTTGTGTTTTTTTGAAAGTTTATAAGAGTCATTTCATTTTAGAAAAATTGCATTCTTTCACTTGTGATAAAAAGACACATCGTTATATATCTTTGACAACTTTTAAATCAGTTTAATTCTTACGATGAAAAGAATTGTTAGGAACTTAGGATGACTTTTTTTTTGGATTCTTATCCTCAACATTTTAAAACCTATAAAACAATATATTTTAAAGAATAAAAATACATATTATTATTAAAAGAGGCATCTTAGGAAATTTTAGCAATCTCTTTACAAAAAAAAATATACAATTTATAGGGTGAAAAGTTACATTTTAAGATGATGGACACATCCTTAATCATTTTCACAGCCGCTTAAAAATCATTACAATTCTTAGAATGAAAAGATACATTATTAGATTTCTTGACAGTTTTCTGCAATTTTTAGAATGAAAAGACACATTATAAAGATGAAATACACATTTTAGACATTTTGAAAATTTCTTTCACAATAGAGAGAGAAAGAGAATAATTTTTTCTTTATTTTTGCTTATTTTACAGTTACACTTCTTCAAACATTTTTATCTTAATTTTTTTTACAAAACACTTATATTGGCATTGTATTTCCATCACATAATATATCATGTATAATATATCTCAAATTTTTGTATGATTGAAAATCAGTAATGTTAAGAGATAAAAAATGTTAAAATTTTAATAAGTAAAAATTAATATAGTTATTAAGTAAATACGATTAATTAATATTGTTAAAACAATTTAGACTTTTAGTAAAGAAATTATATGTCGGCATGAACAAAAACTTTTGTTCACTAATATCTTATAGTGACAAACATTATAATATATTATATACTATACCATTAAAATAGTGTGGTTTGTGTTTATTTCCTCAATTATATTAATCTCAATATTTTTGTAGTTAGCTAAACATGATATAACCAAGTTCCAAATTATAAATATAACCTAATCAAAATCCAAATCAACTTAAAAATTTAATCTCAAAATAGAGTACAGAAAGAAAAAAAGATAGTAAAACAGAGTCAATATAAAAATACACATAACAAAACATAACCAAATTTCAGACTCGAGATATATTCTCAGACACACTTTCTCCATTGTTTTTTCTCTCTAAGAAACAGAGTCAAACAAAACAATATGAGAATGTTTTACAATCATCGTATGTTGATATTGAACCCTTTAAATCCTCCTTAGGCAAACTATATCATCACAAAAGCAACAGACAAATCCATAGACGTTTTGTCAAAACTTAAAAAGAAAATTGTAGTAACCCAAACACATACATTTTGCTGTAATCCATTGCACTCTTTGTTCCCTCGTGAATTAACTCTAATAGATGACTCTCTCATCA
Source organism: Moricandia arvensis (assembly GCA_905132765.1). Lineage (NCBI taxonomy): Eukaryota > Viridiplantae > Streptophyta > Magnoliopsida > Brassicales > Brassicaceae > Moricandia > Moricandia arvensis. The sequence continues at coordinate 48,942 of CAJHQP010002224.1, forward strand.
CTCTCAACTTCTGGTTGAAGACTCATGTATCTATTCATAAATAGTTCATTTGTTGTTGCGATAGACTATTATCACAAAGTTTTCAATCTCTTTTGGAGTACACCTGCTTTTATAATTTCTTTTTTGAATTTTGTAAATAAATTCTTATTTTTGCTTAGATTTTGCTCACAATTTTATTAATTTTTCTTCAAAATATTTAGATAATTTCTACATCTAAGTTTCATTTCATTTACCATATAACATGAATATGTGATTGCTGCATGACTCCATTTCATCCTAACAAAACTGTAATTATTTCACTAAAAATACAACAAAAAAAACACATATAGTTCTTTATCATCAATAAAATTTTAAAAACAAATAAATGATCTCTAGAAAAGATAGATTGACATGAAAAAGAATGAAATTAAAGATACCCCCCATCAGAAAACATTTTCCATGGTCAGTTGGGATTAAGCGTGCTCTATTTATGTTCAAATTCAAGATATTGCCATCATGCTATCATTATTCCCAAATTGCATATCGATCATACTCAATCTTTGAACATCTTATATAGCAAACACCTCTGATTTTTTGTTCCACTCTTGATCGGGACGTATTGTTGAAGATAATCTTCTTCCTAGTATGTTGTTGTATTTCAGTTAAAATATTTGGTACACACAATCTTATGGGTGGTACACGTCAAAATCATTCTCTCTTATTCAATGCTGAATGATCTAAAATATATGTTGCAACTTCTCAGTTCACTTTATATCCTTTTTGTTTTCACCTCTAGAAAATATTTTCTATACATGGTTTAACCATAATTAACAAGAAACAAACATATATACAAGTTTCATGAAAATCATTATCATCAATATTATCACTGAATAAATGTTTTCTATATAATTACACATATATTAGTTGTATAATTTCAAAATAAAATGATTATTGTTATGATTATATACATATATTCTGTATACGTTTAGTTTAAAATATTTTCCTCAGCTTTTAAAGTTCAAAGCATGAAATAACAGAAATACACAAGAGAATATTCAAATCACCTTAACTACATATATTTGTTGTATAATTTCAAAATAAAATGATTATTGTTATGATTATATACATATACTCATTATACATGTAGTTTAAAATTTTTTCCTAAAAAAAATTAAACTAAAACATGAGGATGGAAATAACATACAAATTTTGTGAATTTTAGTGCTTAAAACAGTGCTCTACATGAATAAGTTTGAATGTTCTTACTCTGCAAATTGAAACTATCACACTTGATAGACCACATGCTCTTACTTTGCAAATCGCTTTATTTTACATCCTACTCTATCATGTAAGCATATATTTGACTAATATTCAAACATTGATATGTTTTTTTCACTTACAATGTGTTGCTAGAGGATATAAAAACAAGGTCTTTGGTGTGGAACAACTGCGTGCAATATTATGATTTTTTTCTTTGATTACATTTCTATATTTTTTCCACTATATCATTAGGTCTTAAGATGAGATTTTGACCCTCACCGAACCATATTTTTAAGTTTTTTCCTCAAGTTCGGTTATAAGTTCGATTCAATTCAATTAGGCTTGACAATTAGTTAGTTTTTATTTTATTTTCTTAAAATATAGCAAAATCATACTAACTATAACCAAATTTGAACTAAACTAATCGAAATAATAACATTTAACCGAAACCCCAAGTTTTTAATCGAGTTCAAACTGAAAGTTTTGATTATTTAATAGAATTTGTATTAACATTGCCATTTTTATTTGGTTAAATATCGTCGGGTTTCCTTAGAACCTATCACTAAACTATTCTTAGAAGGAGATATGGCCAAACAGACTAAAAAGAATTTCCATGAGATGAGAAATTAAAACCCTCTGACTTTTAGAATCACAACATAAAGAAAGTTAAGAAAGAGAACTACCGTGAAGTCCTTCATTTTTGAGAGGTGCTGACCCGCAGCAAAGCAGATGACTAAGTGATGAGCTTCACTAGGGTGAGACTAGTTATCTATGGTATCCTCAGTATGAGGATGACTGTCTATAACTTATCTATTGCCTTTTTGATCCTATTCATATTCATATTCATATTCATGTAACTACAATTTATTTGACAATATTGATTTTGTTGAAAAGTGTTTTATTTACTTGTAATTGTGATTGTTGAAATTATTGAATCATCAAAGATAAAAAAATATATTTTCAGGGATAGCTAATACTTTGTGGGTATTTAGATTTGCCACAACCTCATACTCTTCAAGGACATACTCTTCAAGGAGGGCTAATACTTTGTGAGTAAAATATATTATAATATGTACACGAAACGACAAAGTTGCTTTTGACTAGAAAACCATCCCTTTCTCTTGGAATGAATTGGATGATCGAGACGACTCTTCTTTTAATTAAAGGGAGGATTGATATCAAATTTTACCATATATTTATTATTTTTAGACATTTAAAGGAATCAATAAAAATTAAAAAAAATCTATATACATATAGTATTTATTATTGAAAAAGTATAAAGTTGTGGCAAGTCTATTCAAGGAGAGTATTTTAAAATATTTAATATTTAGATTACCCACAACCACAATATCCACATATATATTACTATTCTTACTCACAAGAAATCTCTTGTATATTTCAACAAAATAAATATTCTAAAATATATAAATAACACATTTGTGAATATCTGAACCAAACTTACCGTTCCAATGGAATATCATACCAAGTTAAGTTCATAACTTTTTGTTTTTAAGTTCATATACTTTTATATATTTTTATAGTGGTGGTTTAATTTTTAATAGAAACTAGGGGTGTATTCAAGCTAAATTTTAAGGTAATTTGGTTTTTAATGATGTTTTAAATAATTTCAATGAATTAGAGAGTTTAAAGTGATTTTTGTTAAACAACCATAATATATCACTTAAAATCATAAGATTTGACTTTTAGAGAGTTGTATTCAATTGAGAGTTCTAGGCGATTTGTATCAAATGACAAATCAATTGTTATTCAAACATGAATTTTAAAAATTCATTTAAAATTCAGTGTTATTGAACTTGACATTTTATAAAATAATATGAAATCCACTGTTATTGAAAGTATTTTGAGTTGTGGAGTTTAAAATTTCCAAATGATTTTAAGAGTGTTTGGGTATAGTTTCTTAGTTAAAAAATTAAGGGGGGGGGGGTGTATTCAACTATGAATTTAAGGTGAATTTAAGGTATTCAAATGTAGATTTTAAAAAATACTTTAAAATCTAGTGTTATTGAACTTGTCATTTAATAAAAAATCTCCTGTTATTGAACAAAATTTAAGTTTGAAATTTTAGAGTGTTTAATTATTTCTAGAGCATTTGAGAGTAGTTTGTTAGTTATAAAATAAAATCCAAATCTCATAATTTTATATGAGATTTTAGAGTGGTTTAACAAAAATCACCATAATTCTCCAATTCACCCACAATCATCTAAAAACTCATTAAAAATCAAATCAGTTCAAATTTTAGATCTCTCTCCCTCTCTCTCTCTCTCTCCCCCTCTCTCTCCCTCCCCCTCTCTCTCTCTCTTTCCCTCCCTCTCTCTCTAAAATCCAAATTTCATGGTTTTAAGTGATATTCTAGAGTTGTTTAACAAAAAATCACTTAAATCTCTGCAATTTATTGAGATCATCTAAAACTTCATTAAAAATAAAATCATCTCAAATTTTAGATTGAATACACCCCCCCTCTTTTGACTAAGAAATTCACCCAGCACAAACACTCTAAAACGTTTAAAAACCTTAAAAACTCCATAACTTAAAATATTTCAATAACAATGGATTTAAAGTACTTTATGAAATTTAAAATTCAATAAAGTGAAATTTAAATAAGTTTTAAAATTTATGTTTGAATAACAACAGATTTGTCATTTTAATACAAATCATTTGAATACACCTATCTAGATAATAATTTGCGCCCTAAACAGTTGAGATATTTTAGTTTTTTCTTCTTCCCATGTCAGCTTAAACCTAAATAATCATACTTAAAATAAAGCAAAAGATATTTTCTACTGGCGGGCTTTCAACCCAGATTTCATCAAATTGAAATTGATTGTTGTGCAACAGCGGATCCATTATTACATATATTCTGTTGGGATGGGCTTGAAGAAAGCTTAAGATGGAAGTATCCTAGTTGTGATAGGGCAATGAAGAGATAAGCATGACGTGTTTAGGAAGTTATCAAAAAGTGTTTTCTTATAGGATTAGGATTATGCATTCTTATATAAACATGTCGAGTGTGACATTGAGATGGTGTGAGTGATTTGTGATTGTGAGAGCTTAAGTTTTGAGCGAGTTTTCTTAAGCAATAAGAAGAGACATATTCTTATAATCTTGAAAGTTCCTTGCAAAAGGTTTGTTTTCAATATTTGGTATCAGAGCTATGGGAGATCTTGTGGTGGAAAAGCCAACAGAGGGAGGATCGTCTTTGATTAAGTGTCAAGTTCTTACTTCAACAAACTACACCATGTGGGCCATGAGGATGAAGAGCTTACTCAAGGTACAAAAGGTATGGGAGGTTATAGAATCGAATGTAGAGGATATTGACAAGAGCAATATGGTTATGGCTCTTATATTCCAGTCCATTCCGGAAGCACTAATACTACAGGTTGGGGAGTTAGATACTGAAAGAAGATATGGGAGGCAATCAAAACAAGACATGTCGGAGCAGAACGAGTCAAAGAAGCTCGGTTACAGACTTTAATGGCAGATTTTGATCGTCTCAAGATGGAAGACACAAAGAAAATAGATGAATTCGTTGGAAAATTATCCGAGATATCTTCAAAATCAACTGCATTAGGAGAAGATATTGAAGAAGCAAAACTGGTCAAAAAGTTTCTTAAGTGTTTTCCTCGCAAGAAGTACATACATATTTTTAGCCGCTTGGAACAAGTCTTAGATCTTAAACCACAAGCTTTGAGGACATTATAGGGCGATTAAAAGCATATGAAGAATGTGTCTTCGATGAGGAATATAATCAAGAAGATCAGGGCAAGCTCATGTATGCAATCATGGAACCACAACATACACAACAGACTTGTGACTTCAATAAAAATTACAGAGGCACATGTCGTGGAGGACGCTTCTACAATAGAGGACGAGGTCGTGGGAGATTCACTGGAACACGATATGCAACAAATATTACATGTTTTAGATGTGACAAAATCGGACATGTTGCATATAATTGCCTTGATCGCTTGCTTAAAATACAACAAACCCAAGAGAACGAGAACAATGAAACACATGAGGCAGGCAAGTTGATGATGCACGAAGTAGTCTACTTAAACGAAAGGAAAATCGTGCCAAGCAACAACGAAGTAAAGAACGGCGAAGAGGATATCTGGTACCTTGATAATAGGGATAGTAATCATATGAGTGGAGATCAACGATACTTCTCATCTATAGATGATTCTGTCACCGGGAAAGTGCGTTTTGGAGATGATTCATGTTTTGATATTAAAGGAAAGGGATCGATTGAGTTCATGGACAAGAATGGAGAAGCACGAGAGATTACAGATGTTTACTTCATACCAAACCTACGAAGTAACATCATCAATATTGGACAAGCAACTGAGTCGGGATATGATGTAAGGATGAAAGGAGAACATCTCATAATGCACGATCGAGATGGGAGGCTTATCGCCAAAGCATTGAGATCAAATAATAGACTATGCAAATTGTCTATGAGAATTAGAGATGATTTATCTCTTTTATCTACAGTTACTAGTGACTCAAGTAGGTGGCACACAAGCTTGGGGCATATAAACCTTAACACGATGAAGTCTATGATACAACAAGGACTTGTTACTGGAATCCCACAGCTTGAGATTGAGAAGAAGGTGTGCGGTTCTTGCTTAATGGGCAAACATACAAGACAAACATTTCCTCAGTCCACTTCATATCGAGCTACTAAGATACTAGAACTAGTTCATGGTGACTTGTGTGGTCCTATAAGTCCAAACACGAGTGCTGGAAATAGGTATGTATTAGTTCTTATTGACGATCATTCCAGATATATGTGGACATCACTGCTTAAATAAAAAGGAGAAACGCTTAGCAAGTTTAAAAGCTTCAAGAGCTTGATAGAGAAAGAAACATGAACACACATATAAAACTTCAGAACATACTGGGGAGGAGAATTTGTGTCACATGAGTTTAATCGATACTGCGATGATTGAGGCATCAAACGATATCTTACATCTCCATATACTCCCCAGCAAAACGGGGTGGTTGAGAGCGTGATAGGACTATGATGGAGATGGCCAAAAGTATTATGAAGCACATGTCTGTTCCTAATTATCTATGGGTTGAAGCAATAAAACATTATACCTATCTTTTTGAACCGTGTGGTAACAAGGGCACTTAAAGACAGAACACCGTACGAAGTTCTCCACAAAAGAAAGCCTAGCATCAGTCAACTATGTATTTTTGGTTGCATTGACTATGCAAAGTATAGTCAAAGTTTTTAAAGAAACTAGATGATCGGACTTGGATGTTGGCTCACCTTGGGACATAACCAGGTTCCAACGCATATCGGCTAGTAGATCCACAAACCAAGAGAAGAGTAGTCAGTAGAGATGTGGTATTTGACGAGAAAAAGGCTGGAACTGGAACTTAGCCAACACGGAACAGAACAAAGACGGAAATTTCAAGATTACGTTGTGAACTTTTGAAAATCATGGGATCCTAGAAACAGAGAAACATGGTGAAGAAGAAGTAGAACCAGGAAAAGTCGAAGAAGATAAAGCAGACGAAACTGATGTGGTTGAAATCGTAACAGAGAGTGAAGAAGATGAGAACACCTTAGGAACAGAACAAGCTGTACTAAGAAGATCCGAAAGACAGATTACAAGACCAAAATATCTAGATGACTACATATTGTTCTCAGAAGAAGAAGGCGAACGTTTGTTAATGTGTCTGAATGATGAGCTAAGAGATTTTGAGGAAGCAAAAGAACATAAAGAGTGGATACATGCGTGTGAACGAGGTACTTTCCATTACGACACTTGAAACATGGACTCTAGTTGATTTGCCTCAAGGAGTGAAACCAATAGGTTTGAAGTGGGTTTTCAAACTCAAGGAGAACCCTGATGGGAGCATCAATAAGCACAAGCTCGCCTAGTAGCAAAGAGATATGTTCAGCGATATGGAGTTGATTATGATGAAGTATTTTCACTTGTGGCAAGGATAGAAACAATTCGTGTTCTTATAAATCTTGCAGCTGCGAATGGATGGGAAATACATCACTTAGATGTCCAAATGGCTTTCTTGCACGGAGAGTTGAAGGAAGTTGTATATGTCATGCAGCCTCAAGGGTTTGAAGTAAAAGGATTACGAGGAAAAGGTATACAAATACATAAGGCGCTATACGGGCTCAAACAAGCACCTAGAGCTTGAAATGAAAAATTAAACAAGATATTACTTGATTTCAAGTTCACACAATGCTTAAAGGAACCCTCAGTGTATCGAAAGCTTATAGATAGAGATCTCTATGTGTTGCAGTCTATGTAGATGATCTTTTTGTCACAGGAACAAACATAAGAGCTATAGACGACTTAGAGAGAGATGGCAAACCAAGTTCGAGATGAGTGATCAAGGGAAATTAACCTACTATCTCGGCATTGAAGTGAACCAACATGAAGAAAGAATTACCCTGAATCAAGGCCTTTATGCATTGAAGATTTTAGAAGAAGCTGGCATGAAAGAATGTAATGTTTTGAAAATACCTATGGATTTAGGACTCAAGTTATCAAAGTTCGAAGGAGAAAGGGAGATTGACGCAACAAACTATAGAAAGATTATCAGGTGTCTTCGTTATCTCATTCATACGAGACCAGACCTATCATACTATGTCGGAGTATTAAGCAGGTATATGAAGAGTCCTAGGGAGTCACATGGTATCATAATGAAACAATGTTTGAGATACTTGCAAGGCAGTACCTCATACGGTTTAAGTTTTGATCGATCAACGTCAAACTCAAGAGAGCTGGTCGGCTATAGTGATAGCGGTCATAACATAGATCCTGATGATGGAAGAAGCACAACAAGTCACATATTTTACCTTGGTGAAAGCCCCATTACTTGGTCTTCATAAAACATGACACAATGGTGTTATCATCTTGTGAAGCTGAGTTTATGGCTGGAACAAAGGCAGCAAGGCAGGCGATTTGGCTTTCAGACTTGCTCATGGAGATTGTTGGGACGTCATGTGAGAGAGTGGTTATACGGATAGAAAATCAATCGGCAATAGCTCTTACAATAAACCTGGTGTTTCATGGTCGTAGTAAACACATACACTCAAGGTATCACTTCATTAGAGAATGTGTTGAGAAAGGATTGATTGAAGTTGAACATGTTCCTGGAACCAAGCAAACGGCAAATATATTAACAAAGGCTTTTGGGAGAATCAAGTACAGAGAGATGAGAGATCTAATAAGTGTGCAAGATGTGGTGAAAGTGAAGTTCAAGTTTAAGGGAGAGAATGTTAGGATAAGCTTGAAGAAAACTTAAGATGGAAGTACTCTTAATCCTAGTTGTGATAGGACAATGAAGAGATAAGCATGACATGTTTAGGAAGTTATCAAATAAGTGTTTTCTTATAGGATTAGGATTATGCATTCTTATATAAATATGTCGAGTGTGATATTGAGATGGTGTGAGTGATTTGTGATTGTGAGAGTTTAAGTTTTTGAGCTAGTTTTTTTAAGCAATAAGAATAAACATATTCTTATAATCTTGAGAGTTCTTTGCAAAATGTTTGTTTTCAATATATTCTGGGTCGACGATCTATTTCCCCACGAGAACTATGATATAGCACCAAATGTCTCCGAAACTATCACCTCTGTCTATTTCCCCACAAGAGTAAAGTTCGGAACCTATTTCCCCCTTATTATGTAGTTCGAGATGTATTTCCCCATAATAATCAAATTAGACGGTTTAATATCGGTTTAGTGTTTAAACTTAAACTGTAAACCACCTAAAATTGATATTTAATCAAATAAGATCCAATTATAAACGATTTAAACCCGATTTATATCCAATTTAAGATTTATACCCATTTAAAAACAGCAATCAAGTATAAATTGGGTCTGGTTTTTGATGAATATGAGTCTTAAATCGGGTATAAATCGCGTTTAAATCGCGTTTAAATCATTCTTAACTTTAAACAATAAACCAATTTTAAACCGTCTAATTTGATTATTATGGAGAAATACATTTCGAACTATGTAATCAGGGGAAAATAGGTTCTGAATTTTACTCTTGTGGGGAAATAGACAGAGGTGATAGTTTTAGAGACATTTGGTAGTGCTATATCATAGTTCTCGTGAGTAAATAGATCGTGGACCCGTATATTCCACTTTACATATATATATATATCAAGAAACAAATGTTTCGGGAGAGAGGCCCATCAGAAAAGATGTTAAAAGGGCCTTGAATTGATAGTTTTAGTTTTTCATAGATTGTGAGCCTTGTGATCAAAAATATGACGTCATCTTATCTTCCTCGCTCGATTCAACTCCACCCACCAAAACAGAGTTTTCTTTTTTTCCCCGAGATAATCAGCAAAGTGAGGCGATAGAGCACGAGAGGAAACTCAGGAAAGAATGAGCTCATGGGTTTGCTCTTACGTAACCCGAAACGTCTTAACCGCCGAACATCCACATCCTTTGTCATCATCCCAACACTTTCAGTTTCCAGCGTCGACTCGAAGAGCATCCGTCAAGTTACCCTTAACATCTTTGCCGAAGTTTCAGCTACTGAAACTACAAAAGTGTCAATCTTTATCGTCGACCCATGATGGGGAAGAAGACTCTGAATCAGTCGTGCAAACCCTCAAGATTCCAGACGAGTGGTTGCTCCCTTCCAAGGCCATTGAGGTGCTTACTCGAACGCTACTGATTTAGGGTTTCTCTGTTTCTGGTTCTCTGTTTCTTGTTCTCTGTTTCTGGTTCTCTGTTTCTAGTTCTCTGTTTCAGGTTCTCTGTTTACTCATAAAGTTGCTTACTTTCCTAAGAATAGCAAAATTTGAGAATGTAGCTTGTGTAGTAGATGGTATGATCTAAGTATGTCTTTCAAGCATTTGTTTACTCATAAAGTTGCTTACTTTACCAATAACAGCAAAGTTTGAAAATCTAGCTTTTGTATAGTATATGGTGTGATCTAACAATGTCTTTCAAACATTTGTAGATTATTATTACATGGTATGATTCTTGTTTAGTTCTTTAGATAGCTGATCTTGACATGTTTGATTAGGAATCTGAATGGTTGAGAGTAACTCTGCACAAGTGGTTGGATGATGAGTATTGTCCTGAGCCAACCAATGTGGAGATCAGTAATGTAGCTGCAAAGTCTCTCTACACTTCATTGCTAGAGAAAGAAACTGACATGGGAGTGATTTTGTTGAAGATGGCTCAAGACTTAACCTCTATTTCATATCAAGAAAGCTTCCATGGAGCTTTCACATCCGCAAACGCAGCTATAAATTTGATTGTAGAAAGAGTAGAATCATAGTTTAGTTTAAGTAACCATTGAACAAGGTTGTCTTGTTTGTAAAAGAGTTATGAATATTATGAAACTTGATCAGGTGCAGGGAAATCTAAAGTCTTTACAGTTGTGAACCCTCCATCTACCACCAGGTTATGCCCATTTACATACTTTGAATCATCTGATGCGAGGTAAACCGCCGCATTGGCTACATCCACCGGTTCACAAACCTCTCCATTCAACACTCCTGTGCTGGTCACTATCTGGATGAGCCTGGAGTCATCTAGGTTAGGGTACATGTGCCGCATCTCATCCATCACAAATGATGTTGTGATTGCAAAAGGTGAAATGCAGTTGACTCTGATCCTGTGCCTGCATAGCTCTGAAGCTGTTGATCTTACTATACCGATGACTGCAGATTTTGAGACGCTGTATGTATGTTGTGCTAAACCTCCCATCATCCCTGTGACACTCCCTGCGCATATGATGGATCCTGAGTTACGTGGGATCATCACACGAGCTGCGTGTTTGATTCCAGCTATGACTCCACGAACATTTGTGTTGATTACCTGCAACAAAACATATAAAAGAACCTGATCAATCTGTCTCTAGACCTGTTCTCTCCTGTGTTCTTGTAAGATCAGTACCTTGTCGAAAACATTGAGATCAAGATCGACGATACTAGGAGGTGTTTTGCAGGGGATACCAGCATTGTTGTACATAATGTCAAGCTTTGTGTGTAGAGAGACAGCGAAATCAACCGCGTTTGCAATGTCTGATTCTTTGGTCACATCGCAGAGACAAAACGCTGCGTTTGGACCGAGTTCTTGCTCGGTTTCTTTCCCTAGCCGCGGTTGGATGTCTGCAATGACAACTTTGGCTCCATGGCTGATGAATTTTCCGGCTGTTGCTTTGCCAATCCCACTTGCTCCTCCTGTGATGAGTGCTACTTTTCCTTCTAGCTTCCTATTACAAATGTGTGACAACTATAGATTATGAACTAGTAGCATTAGGTAAGACTTCTCATATTATCTAAAACTAAGAATGCAAACTTTGTTTCTAAGTTCATATGTTTAAACATGGTTTGCATATTGGTTGTTAAACTGATCCATACCAGTTAAGCATATCAGTCAAGTTGAAACATAAGAACTTATATTCAAACATGGCTTGAAGCTTTTTTCATTTAAATATATAAATAGTAAACACAAACTATGTTTTGTTTATACTATAATCTTTTGTTTTTTTCTTCTTTTTTTTCTTTCTTTGATAAGTGCTAACACATTTGACATTTCTTAGCTGGTAGAAAGAAGAATAGCTTTCTGACTTCAAGATAAGGTTTTGTTGAAGAAGACAAATGAAAGCAACCCAACTTGTAGTATCAAATTGTATATGACATGTTGACATTCACAAAAAGACCTTTAAAATAAGATTATGGCCTTTAGTTTGTAGATTCATAAACCCCTCAACTTACAATAAATAAGATCCACTTGTTTTTTTTTAAAAAAAAAGAGCATGTTATGCCAGGTATCTTTAATCTATTATTGCATTGACTACTAGTAAACCTATAGTAATACATGCAACTTTTTGTGGTTCAATTAAATATAAGAGTTTCTTTAACATGAACTAAAATAAAGAGGTCAACAGTTCAGATTCTCTGGAAAAATGGGAATAAGATAAGGTGGGGCTTACCTAGAACTTGAATGAGATGATGTAGAAGAGGAGATACCCTTGATGATGAAGCTTTTGCCCACATACAATTTCTTGATCAATGCATTTCTTCTGTTTTCAGATACATAAAAAGAAAAATTAGAATACAAATAGTGTGTTCCTTGTTAAAATCTGCAGAAATGGAGAAAAAGGGTACTGGAAAAGGAGGTTGACCTAATCTGAAACATGCCTTGTGTATTGCTCCGAGTAGATCAGTCTTTGTCGTTTTAAACTTCTAAGTTCAAGTCCTGAGATGGGTTTCTGTTTGTCTATAGAGTAGATATATATAGAGTAACAGAGAGATACATAAAGGTGGTGGCCTTTAAGGAGAGAGAGAGAGGTGTACCCTTGAAGGATAGAGAAGGAGACAAAGAAAAGAGAATCTAATGGTGGTGTGATTGGACCAGTAGCATCCTCGCATGCATGTGTTTTTGTAAAAAGTTTGATCCTTGTTTTCTTGTCAGTAACGACAAAAAAGGAACATGTTATAGTAGTCAAGCATGTGTTGATTTCGGGAAATCGGCCAATTCATACATCAACAGAGGTTTGCGGTCCCGATCAGTACATATACTGATGACTTTTGCTAAAACATACATCAACATCAATTTATTTTAAATTTCATACACGAACTAATAAAACTAAGTTAAATCATACGTTGACCTCTTTTCCGTTAGTCAAATGTTTATAAATAATGACATGTCACTAACGGAAACTTACGTGTCGCTGAGCTGTCCATTACAAGTAAAAAATAATATTACTTTTTAAAAAATTAATTACCAATTCTGTTGAAGGTGGGATTCGAACCCGGATTAACCCAATGGCCATTATGATGCTCAAACCACTATGACAAACCGATTCTTTGAATGTATTATCTATGGTGTACTATATATTTCAAATATTTAATTTTGTTATTTTTCTCTTCTTCCCATCTGTCTTTAGAAGACTAGGGATTTTGGAAAAAAGGCAAGTCTTTTGATTTCAATCTTCCTCATATCTCATTCATTTCTTTGTATTTGATTCTTTTTGTTTCGTTCATTGATGGGTTTCTGATCACAGACGAACAGGTCAGCCAGCTTGAAACAAAAAAAGCTAGATCTCCGCCTTGAGCAATAGCTTTATGAAGATATTTTTCAAAAAAGATTGAATCTTTTAATTACTTGTTTTATGTTTCCTTTTCCTATATATTGATTTGGGTTTTACTATCAATTGGGATGATTAAGAAAGTGATGGAAAACTAGAATGAAAATAGGTGAGAATTCAGATGAGAATTTAATAGTACAAAGGAAAGATGATTAGCAGACGTACGGGTAGAAGAAGAGGAAATAAATAAATATTTATTAGTGATATATTTTAAACCATAGGGAGTAGAAACAATGGATCGGTTTGTCACAATGGTTGTGTGACTCAATGTTCGTTGAATCAACCAGGGTTCAATTCCCCTAACAGCATATTTTTACAAAATATTTTATTTGATAATTATTATTTTAAACTATATTAGACAATTCAGCGACACGTAAGCTTCCGTTAATAACATGTCATCATCCATAACGTTTGACTAACGGAAAAGACGTCAACGTATGATTTAGTCTAATTTTGTTAGTTGATGTATGAAATTTATAATAAATCAATGTTGATGTATGTTTTAGCACATGTCATCAGTGTATGTACTGATCGGGACCGCAAGCCTCTGTTGATGTATGAATTGGTCGATTTCCCTGTTGATTTCTTACCAACATAAGATGTAATAGCCTAATAGTCTGTGGGTAATCTTTGAACTACACATTTTAATTAATGTAGTTCCATAGTATCTCAATGTTCTAAAAACTCATTGTAGGCAATACATATCATACGTCTAATCAGCAAATCGGTCTTAACATATATAATAATCTTAAAAAGATTTACCTAAAAATTAGTTTCGTGACGACAATAACCCCATATAAATACTAATCTTTTATAAAATACTTAGTTACTATCAAACGATTTTTAACCATTTATCTATCATTTTATTATAATATTTTTCTTTCTAAATTCATTAATTGATTAATCGGTTTTATTTAACTAAATATATTTTTTAAACAATTTGTCTAAACATTAGTCTAGAGGGCATCTAAAAGACCATATAAACATTAATCCTCTATAAAGCATAGATACCCAATGATTTATCTATCAGTTTTGTTATAATATTTTATTCGAAATTCAATAATTGATTAAAACGAGCTTTTCTTTTTTTTTTTTTTTTCTCTAGTCTACCTGTAATCGATTTTTGAGGACGTCAGAAAACTATATGTAACTAGAAAACATATGATGCTTGTGGCATGCATGTGTTGGGTGCTTATTATGAGCTGTCTGTAAATGAATTAATTATCTTTACGTGTTTCACTCATACAACGTACCTACCAATAACATCTCCAGATGCCGACAGAAAGGTATTCACATTATGATGTTATTATCCAGAGACATCGATCCGCTGGATTGCATACGACTGATTTCATTTGTTATCTAATGGGGTTCCACCTAATCAGATCGATGTTTTATAGGTGTATATATATTATAAACAATAAAGTAAAGTGTTTTGATAAAATAGAAATCTTCTTTACAGCATGCTACATAATTTGCTAATTGTCATGTATGTAAACTACTCAATGAAATTTTATAATTGTAATTAGGTGGAACACTTAGCTAGATACATCGCATGGGATGAAAAAAGAAAGAAACTAGAGGAAGGGAGAAGAAAAGTAAATGTTTTCCCTATCGTTCTCGATTTACAGATAAACTCTAAGATTTTGGAAGAGAAATACCCTAAAATATATTTATAAAATTTTTATCACAAAAATAATTTAAATTTTTATTTTATTAAAATAAATATACATTTATATTTTTGGTTAACTAATGTAGAATTAGAGTTCAAAATTATGGGACATAATTTTAGAGTGAAATTTAAAATAAAAAATATATATTAAAATTTCAAAATAAAAAATTTATTTCGGTCATTTTTTTCTTAACATCTATTTTTGTGATAAAAACCTAAAAAATATGCATTTAAAAGATTTGCCTATTCTTAAATATGAGAACTTGCTTATTAAAAATTTATAATTGTAATTAGGTGGAACTATATTATATACATAGTATAGGAAAATGTTATATATTGTTAAATTCTTGGCCAATTTTCATATACCAAGAAAAGAAAAAACGAGTTGTATCGAATAAATTGTTTTGTTTCCTTCCAGAAGGCATAAATAAAAGAAAAATACTCTAAGATAATCCTAAAAAAATTTTGTCACAAAAATAACCTTCCAAAACAAAATGACAAATCTAGTTTTTTTTATTTTCAAATTTTTTTTTTTATTTTTTTTTTCAATTTTAAACCTCAACCCCAAAACCCCACCTCATAACTCTAAATCCTAAATCTAGATTAGTTAACCCAATGAGTATAAATGTATATTAGTCATTTTGTTAACCTTTGGGTTAACTAATCTAGACTTAGGGTTTAGAGTTATGGAGTGAGGTTTTAGGGATGATGTTTAAAATTGAAAAAAATAAAATAAAATTTAATTTTTTGAAAATAAAAAAAGTTAAATTTGTCATTTTTATTTTTGAGAGTTATTTTTGTGACAAAAACTTCAAAAGAGGTTATTTGAGAGATTTGCTCTAAATAAAACGTGTTTAATCCTTTTTTTAGCTGAATATAAAAGGGAGAACAATATTGCTGAAGAGAATAATTAGATTTGGTGGAAAAGAAGAAAAATAGTCAACGAATAAAAATACAGGGGCGTTCCGAGAATTGAACTCGGGACCTCTCGCACCCTAAGCGAGAATCATACCACTAGACCAAACGCCCTTTTGATATTTTGTTTACATTTAAATTTAATTGTAAAGGTATTATAGAATTGCTTTTCAAAAGCATCGCCATAGCTCTTCGACTCGTCTCTCTCCCGCCCAATGGAACCTCTAGGGTTTCTTCTCAGTCTCTAGCCCTAGGACGATTACAGCGATTCGATTTCTTCAAATCGAGTTTCGATGGTGAATCATAGCGATGCTGAAGTTTACGCCTCCGATTCGAAGTCTCCTTCGTCGTCTTCGGATCATAGTGAGTTTTTGCGATTACGAACGATTTTTCTTCCTATCGCCTTGCGATTTTCGAACTGTGAAGTCTAGATAACTGTAGATTTGAAGTGATAGATTCAATTTGACGGATGAACAAACTTTCCCTTTTTCGAATTTTCTTAGGGTTTGAGGTTAATGAGATTCATGATACAGAGCCGATTGATGATGATGATGATGATATCTCCTTACTTGAAGTCCCATTTCGAAATCTCTACGATGATACGGAGCTCGTAGATAACGGAGAAACACTTGACCTTGAATTTGTTGGGCTTGACCAAGTGGTGGATGATAGTGAGGACGAAGGAGGTAAAGGAAGTGTTGATTCCTCTAAGCCAACATGTTTGCTGGAGAGAAGCGTTAAAAGCTGCAAATACGCTCTTAGAGTCTGATGGATCCAATGATCAAGAATGTCAGACTGGTAAAGATATCTTTGTGTTGTTGTTATTGATGCATCTGATCCTCTTCTGGTGCAAATAGTTTATGTTATATCTCAGATTAAATCTTATTTTATAGGGAAACAAGAATCAAACTGTGATATCGTTACTGGTTTCCAAGGTTCTTCGAGGATTACTGCTGGTGATAGTAATGGTCAAGGGCTGAATTATTTGGATTCTCAGGAACCAGGGGAGGCAACACAAGCGGAAGCTCTTGGTTTCGTGGACCAGTTTCTGATGGACAAAGATCTAGATTTCTCACCAGTCAGTCTCCAGGAAACTAGTCTGAGAAGGAAGTCGCCTCCTTTCTCAGGTGCTAAAGGACGTCAGTCTCTGGCCAAAAGAATCAAGACCATGAGTCCAACCAAGAAAATGAGTGTCTTTGATTGGGATTGTGAAGATCAGTGTGATGTGAGTGGCCCTCAAAACTCTCCAGTCATTGGTACAAATGTTACATGCTTCAAGAAAAGAGAAGATCATGTTAAAGATGATGATCCGTGTGAGAATATAGAAGTCTCAACTCATCCCACAAAAAGATTTATGCAGGAGAATACTGCTAAACATAACAAGATGAAACAACCATCAGGTTTGGGTCAGGGCATTACGTTAATCTCACAGATGGATGCTCAGTTGCAGGATAAAGCGTCGACGGAACATTCCGAACCTGAGGAAGATTTTATTGATATCGGTATTAACACTCAGATTGCTGCTGAAGCAATGAGTGATTTAATGTTTGCTCCCTGCACTAAAGAAGAAGCTAGTGAATCAGAAATAAGGGATCGAGTCAGTAATATCTGTGGAAGGAACAATGATACCAATGATGGTAGTGCTCCAAACAAGAAGAGAAACTCTAATAAGAAGAGAAAATTTACTGTGAAAGAGAAAACCGGTAACAAACGCGTCTGCTATAACATGTCTTCTCAATTTATGTGAATGGAGGCATCCCAGGGCCAAAAGATCACGTATTACGGAAAGGAATCACGTCCCACCTAGGAAATCTTGGGGTGCTAGCTCTGCTAAAGACGCAAGCGAAAACAACACTCTGTCAAGTAGGTTGCGAGTATCATTAAGTGGGACAAGACAAGCTTCTTCTTGCCAATCAGGTGTCAATTTGGATGTTGCAAACCATGCATCTCGAAGGAAAATACACGGCAGGAGCCATGAAAGCTCTCGTGATAAAGATTTGCCTAGGCCGTTTCTTCAGAAGGAGATCAAAAGGCTTGGAGGATCAGGAAAGGTAGGTGACTTCATGTGGAAAGACTTGAGGAGACGAAGAAACTTGGCACATGTTCGAGTCTTATTCAGCCATAATCTGGATGATGAAACAATCAAGCAACAGAAGAAGGTTTAATTCCAATTCCTCATTTTATCATATTTGACAGAGTTATCAAGAATTCCCTTTCTTCGTCTACAGATTATGGGCCGACTGGGAATTTCTCCGGCTTCTTCCTCGACAGAGTCAACACACTTCATAGCAGAAAGGTTTTGTCGGACAAGGAATATGTGGAAGCCATAGCTCTTGGTAAACCTGTTATTACACCTCTATGGCTGGAGAGCTGTGGACAAACAAAATGCTTGTTAGATGAGAAGAATTACATCTTAAGGGATAGCAAAACGGAGAAAGACGGGTTCTGCTTGCTAACATCCTTGTCCCGTGCAAAGCAGCGTCCCCTTCTTAAGGTCACAAACTATCTTAGTTGAGCCTTTATCTTCTGAGCTTCATTAGCACCAATTGTTCACAAACATCCGAGATTTATAAGTTACATGTATTCATAGGGATTAAAAGTCTGCATCACTCCCAACATTAAACCGGACAGAGGTATGATTGCTCATTTAGTGAAGTTGACTCAAGGCCAGGTAAGAACAACTAACTTCCATTGAGAGAGATTTTATTTTATAGACAGACATATTTGCATTTCTTAAGAATAGTTATTGAGTTCCTTTATCAGGTAGTGGAGATAAGTGAAGTAGTTGCTGCAGCGGATAGAGAAATTCCAGATGATCTACTGATTCTTTCTTGTGAAGATGATAGAGATTTATGTCTTCCATTAATTAATCAAGGTAACCTTTGCCAATTTAGAAGTATGAAGTCACGCTAAGAAACACACTTTTAACTTGTGTTTTGTAATGTAGGAGCTGAGATCTACACCGCAGAGCTTTTGCTGAATGGAATCGTGATTCAGAAACTGGAATGTGCGAGGTTTGGGAACTCTATATATCACAGGTCACCTCATTCAGATATTTATAATCCTAGTTTGCGTGACTACGAACCCGTTTTAATAGATAGTTAGAGAAAGTGGTCACATGCAACAAATCTCCTTAAACTCTTTGTTTCTGTGTTGCTGCAGGCATTGTCTTTTCTAAATGGAACCAAAGAAACACAAATTTTGCAGCAAAACCTACGGATCTACTGGTTGGTGCTAGCAATGAAGTCGTTTTATAAAAATCTTTTATAAACCTGACTGTTTGTTATAAGAGACGTTTTCACCATTCTTATGGAAATAAGAATCTAGTACATAAATTATATCTCACATACATTACATCTAAACTTCTTCACATAGATTAGATTAGAAAAGGTCAAAGAAACTGTGTTAAACAAGAGCCCTGAGCATATTTTGGCAGGAATAACTCGTCAGACCTAACTCTATTCATTGCTTTCAGGAGATTCAGCATCAGGGTTCGGATTGTGAAGCCAACACTTGGGGGAGCAGCAGCTGGATTAGTATGATAGTGGAGGAAGTCCATTGTAATTAGGAGGGGGTGACCACCTTGACCTGGTATTGGAGCCAATCCATGGTGGCCTAAGAATACCGTTTTGTGGAGGTGGTGGTGGTAGAGGAGCGCCAGGTGGTGCCATCATCTGTGGTACTCCCGGAGGAGGCATGTAACCTGTAAAGGTACAATATTACATGTCAATTAAACAACTGAACCCATCTAATGTATGAAGTACAGTAGTTAATGTTTGACCAACATGTTTTAACCAAATGGAATCTAGTTCATCACAGAAGTGACAACCAAATCACAGAGGTTATAGTTCTAGCAACAAAATTACCTTGAACAGGTATCATGGGTCGAGGCAAAACAGGAGGTCTCATCCCCATAGGTGGTGGCATCATAGGAAGGTGAGGTGTAGCTAGCATATGCTGCTTAAACACAGCACCAACCTGATTGTACGCTGCAGCTTGGCCGAGGTGCTCTTTAATTCTCTGATCAATCAGACTTTGGGTTTGTTGTTCCTCAAATTGCTGATAGTATATTCTCACATTCGCCTGAAGAACATCATCAAACTCATAAGCTTAAACAAAAGGTCATATCACAAAAACAAAACATATAAAACATGAGTCTTCAAGTAACCTTGTGTTTGTAACCAGCATTGTGCTGCTCCCTCACCGATGGCTAAGGAAAAAAAAGAGAAAATATAAGTAAAACTTGAGTGACAAGACAAGATGATTAGAGCTCAAAAACATCAAAGAAACAACATGCAAGTAACTGAGTCAAGCTAAAATCCAAGAATAGAACCAATGTACAAGTTAACAACCTAATGCTTTTAAATCGGAAACCTAACTAACACAGCCGGAGATCAATGTCAAAACAACCAAACATAAGTTCAACGAAGACGCATAAGTAAAGAAAGAAAGAGGAAGGTAGACTTACGGAGTCGTGGGTGAGATAAGTGTCTCAATAATCACAGTAATACCTGCGAAAAATCAGCATAAATTAAAACATAATATCGAACTACAGAGCATCCACAATCGAAGTTATTAAGGGCATGTTTATTGGGAGTTTCTTAACAAGGGTTCTTAAACTTTTCTAAGAGTCGTTTTTTAACTTTTAAATAAGAAAACTTAAGAGACGTCTCTTAAATAAGAGATTTAAGAGTCGTCTCTTAACCAAAAAAAAATTACTAAAAAATGAGTCAATTTAAGTTAAAGACCTCACCTTAAAAGACTATGGATAAACATGACCTAAGGAAGCCTTAGCAAAGTGAAGGATTCAATTTTTTATGAGTTTGTGCCACAAAAAATTCTTAAAATCCTTTTTTTAAGGACTGATCTCTTCACTGTTCACAGACTCTACTACCTACATGGTGACCCACGAATGGTCGTCTTTTCTTTTTAAAAAAAAATAAAAAATCTGAAATATCCTTATCAAATTCAAAATATTATTTTTATTAAGGATTCTTAGGGCATCCGCAACCGTGGATCTCCCTAAGGTCCTTATGAATAGTATTTTTTAATTTTTTAATTATTATTATATTTTTTTTTCAGATTTAAAAAAATAAATAAAAAAATAAATATCAACCAATCACGGACCGCCACGTGTTGTGAATAGTATAAAAATCAATCCTTTTATAAAGATTTTTTAGATTGAATCTTTAACTATTTTGATTATTTAATTATTATTTTTTTAAAATATTCTCGTAAGGATCACCATTGCGGGTGCTCCTATGAGTCTCATCTTGTGGATGCTCCAAGGCTATAATGAAACTTGGAGAACAGCAGCGCGTCGAATTTTCAGCAACTTTTAATAAGAAGGGTGATTTTCATCATCCAATGGTACAGATTTTTATTTATTATATCTAACGGCTATTAATAACCGGAGAAGCATCTTTATTAGAACGACGTCGTTTCGCACGACTCACAATAAAAGAGGGAAGATACCATTTCCCAAGAATAAAGAGGTTATACTATTATTTTTTTTGTAAAATGATCGGAGATATCTCCCCGCCCGGTCGCTTCGATCCCAGGTTCGTCGGATCTTCTCCGACATGTTGCTATTGATCTCTCTACTTGTATTTCATTTTAATTTTCGTGGGGATCTTGTGTAATTGTTGAAGGAAACGTGGAAGTGATGAAGCCGAAGAATCTTTTTCCGCCGCTGTCAACGGTGGCGTCTCATTTCGGCACTAGCGGATTTTCCGTCGCGTTAGCCACCGGCGTCACTCATCCTCTCGGTTAGTTTCCTCATGCCTTTTGTTCACTCGTTTGAATCCAATTCTGGAAGTGTGGTTTAGAAATCAGAACCGTTGTCTCCAATATCGGTTCAATTCCGTAACGGCTGGACATTTGTAACTGAACCGGATCACTGAACCCGAACTTAAAAATCCGAGTTCGTACCTTGCCAGAGCTGTAAATTCTAGTGGATTCTATAGGATGATGTTTAGGGTATGAGTTTTATTTGAACACTAGGTTGAGACCCACGCTTTGCGTGGGGTGAGACAGATATTAAAATTATATTTTCAAGTAGTTGTTTATTTCAAATTTTGTTTGAATTTCATTTTGTTTTTTTTTGGTTCTTAGTTTTTCAATTTATTAAAATCAGATATCCTATTAAAACCATACATGCTTTGTTTTTAAATATATGTAGCTTCGGTTATTCGATTTTATACAAAAAACTCAAATAATATTTATCATTTATAACATTTTTTCAATTTGATTTGTATGATTAAAACCAAATTTATTAAACAATACTCTAATTTTAAATAAAATATTGTTATAATTTATTTCATTATCAAAAATTAAAAATAATTATTGTAATTTTATAAAATGAAAATAAAAATATTAATAATATCATAATATTATTAAATAGCTAAATTTTAGCACAAATGTATGTCAATGAAAGCTTTTACTTCAAAATAACATATAATTCAAATAAAAGTTTTAATATCAATATCATATCAATAAAATAAACTATGTTATATATTATCAATTATACTATGTAATTTATATATAACTATACTGATTAATCAGTTTATTTGTTTGTTCGATTTATATATTAAACAATGTTCATATTCTATGGGGTAATCAAAAATAATATCTATCCGGGTATATGGTATTACCGATCTCAACCATTTTCTTTATTCGGTTTGATTCAGTTTAATTGGTTATATTTTTACCAAATTGAGCACCTTTAATTCAAAGTATTAAATCGTACACAGTTTGCAAAAATGTTTCTTATACTAAATCTTATGTAATATAATAAAAGTTTTTTTGTATTTTATAGTTAAACCTAAAAATAATTTGTCAAAGTAGATCTCATCCTTTCAAGTACTTAATCGAACGTAATATATAATGTTTGATATATAACATCTTGGAATATATACTTTCATATTTACCATATGTATGTATATTTTTCTTATATGTTAGTATATAGTTATGACGATATATTTTTAAAATCATATATACTTTGCACAAAGACAATAAGCAAGCTATTTTTTACTGAATACAAGTGAGTTGTATATTGTGAAATACATATTCAAAGTCAACTTCTATATCACGTGTATTGATTTGTTATTTGGTCAACCGACGGACCATTATTTTGATTTGGTCTGGCATAACAAATAGTTGAAAGCGATGAAACATGGGAAATTGTTCATATGTCGTATTGTTAAATATGGGCATATGACTAAAAAGAAAATGAATACGAATAATTATATGCGTTTATATTTTTTGCAATAGTTTTGGCGTTTTATATTAAATGAAGAATTTGTGTTACTATTGTTAATTGGTATGTCCAGTGGCACTCTTTGTAAATAATCTAGTAATTAAATGGTTAGTTAGTTAAATGTTGTGAGAAAGCCTATAGTGATGACACCTAGCTAAAATGGCATTTTTGTGAATATATTACACATTAAGGTTACTATTCCAAATTTGATCCTATATTAATAAGAAAGGATCTCTTGAACCCGAACCCGAACTGATAATCGAAAAATCAAAAATTTGAATTTGCTATCTGAAATGAGTTTGCAAACCTGAATAAGTACTTTCAAATACCCATATTATTTTGATTTAACGGTAAAATATCTGAATCCAAAGTATTAATTACCGCATCAAAATAAGTTCAAATAAGTTCCGGATCCAAATAGGTTTCAGATATAATTATAAAATATAGGGAAATACCCTAAGGTAACACTAAAAAGTTTTTGTCACAAAAATAACACTCAAGAACAAAAATGACAAATCTAGTTTTTTTTTATTTTCAAAAAATTAATTTTTATTTTATTTTTTTCAATTTTAAACCTCACCCCCAAAACCCCACCCCATAACTCTAAACCCTAAAGTCTAGATTAGGTTAACAAAATGACTAATATTTATATCCCTTGAGTTAACTAATCTAGACTTAGGGTTTAGAGTTGGGGTGGGGTATTGGGAGTGAGGTTTAAAATAAAATAAAAATAAAATAAAAATTAATTTTTTGAAAAAAAAAAAAAAACTAGATTTGTCATTTTTGTTTTTGAAGGTTATTTTTGTGACAAAAAATTTAAAAAGGGTTATTTGGGAGATTTGCCCTAAAATATATTTGAACCCGACCTGAACATATATAATCCTAAATAGAATAAGCTGAACCCGAAAATCCGAAAACACTTACTCGGGTATCTGAACGCCCAAGCCTAAGAGTAGATGTAGTGAAAGTGAATGTTGTTCCATCATTGATTCATATGTTTGTGTTTCAGATGTATTGAAAGTAAGATTGCAGACGCAGCAAGTCGGCCAAAGAGGACCTTTAATTGGAATGGTAATATAATGTTCTAGTGAACATATACTGAACCTCCTGATGTTATTGGAGATGTTAGTTTAACTCTTTATTTGAAATGGTTTTTTCCTTCAGACAGGAATCTTTCTTCAACTAATGAAGCAGGAAGGGCCTAGGTCTTTATACTTGGGTTTAACTCCTGCTCTCACTAGATCAGTACTCTACGGAGGTCTCAGATTAGGACTATACGAACCTACCAAGGTTTGTTTTGATTGGGCCTTCGGGTCTACCAATGTGCTGGTCAAGATAGCATCTGGTGCATTTGCAGGAGCGTTTTCAACTGCATTAACTAACCCGGCTGAAGTTGTCAAGGTAGATGAAATCATGGAACTTTAAGTATTTGGTTAGTCTCTGCTCATTCTTGGTTTGCCTTTTATGTTTAGGTAAGGTTGCAGATGAATCCAAACGCGGTTCCCATTGCAGAGGTGAGGGAGATAGTTTCTAAAGAAGGTATAGGAGCTTTATGGAAAGGAGTTGGTCCTGCCATGGTTAGAGCTGCTGCATTAACTGCCTCACAGCTTGCAACATACGACGAAACGAAGCGGGTCATGTTCCAACACTTGCTGTTTCTCATATTGTTCCTTTCTAACATTCAAGCTCCTAAAGTTCATTATAAATTGCAGATTCTAGTTAAACGAACTTCTTTGGAAGAAGGGTTTCATCTTCATTTATGGTAAAGAGTTTAACAACCATTACACAGTTCAATTGTTACATTCAATGTGCGGAAACTAACTTAGACTAGCACTTGATGAATGAAGCTCGAGTGTGGTTGCAGGTGTAGTAAGCACGCTGATAACTGCGCCCATAGACATGATTAAAACCCGCTTGATGTTGCCAGCAAAACTCTGAAAGCGTCAGAATCTATAGAAACGGGTTTGATTGCGGTTACAAGGTAATGTAATATCAGTCCCTTCTTTTATGCACTTGCATGCGTTGAACGTTAATGTTATGTGTCTCTGTATCATCCTTCAGGTTATTCGCAAAGAAGGCCCACTGGCACTATACAAAGGGTTAGAAACAAAAACAATTTCTTGAGGATAATATAGTTAAAACATTTCTTATTAAATTTTTTTAAAACGTCTTGTTGTTGACACAGAGGCTTTGCGATTTTTGCACGGCTCGGACCACAAACGATGATCACATTTATACTCTGCGAGAAGCTAAGATCACTCGCTGGACTTCACAGAATGTAGCCACTGACCTGTTCGTGCCAAGCCTCTCTGGTTACAGCTAAGTTCTACTCCAATCATTTTTTTTCACCACCAAAATTTTAATTCATCATTTACTTGTAGTGTTTTAAGAAGATAGATGTCTTATTTAATTTACCATTCTAAAGCTTAGAATAAACTTTTACTATAAAGAAAAGTACTTCCACGCTTGATGTGAAGTGTGCATTTTTTTTCTTGATTAGTGTGGATAGACATTGAATTGAAATGTAATTATGCAAATACATAGTGGTTATGTTGAATCATTTCTATATTGCAAAGTGTGCGTCACTCTAATAATACTAGTCTCTATCATGAAGAATACAATTTCGTGTTTATAAATAAATGTTAACTAATTATCCAACCATTATGGTGGCAGTTAGTTGTAGACAAAGAATACGCGGGACCGTGTGTTTGTGTGTTTTCTTTTTCGAAAGGTAATAATAATACGAACATGCACGTTAAAAAGTTTTAGGGCCGTAACGTAAAAGGTGAATGGATTCAGGGGTCTATTTGTTGAAATAGAAGAAACTTTTTGTAATTTTGTGGCGTGGAGAAAGGAGCAAGTTGGAGCTGCTCGAGTCTTTGGTTTTTTTGGGGTCGCGTTGGCGTGACAGCCTGTCATGCTTATGTTTTGCCCCCTTGGTTCACGATTTATTCACGGTTCTGCCATTCTACTTTTATCTGACTATTTTCCTTTGGACAATGACCTGTCAGTTGTGATCCCTCTTGCATTATTTTTGAGATCTACGGTCAAACTCTTTTTGATATAGATCAAAAATGTTTTGGTCGGAAGTGAGTAGTATAATATATTATTTCATCCCTTTCATTTTAGTTATTCTTTTAAGTTTTTATATATAAATTAAAAAATATATTAAATTTTATATTTTTTCAAAATAAAAACGTTATTATCTATACACCTTATCACATTTCAATCAATAAAAAAATAGAATAATATATAAAATTAAAACGATACTTATTTTAAAATAAAAATTTTACTCTACAACGACAAGTAATTTGAAACGGAGGTAGTATTACTTATGATATCTGATTTTTTTATTAACATACTCATTCCATTTTCAAAAATTCTATATTCTAGAAAAATATCTATTTTAAATATATATCTCTTACAATTTAAATATATTGGTAAATGATAAGTTATTAATTTTATAAAATATAATTTTATTTATAAAATATTAAGAATTGGAAATTATAAGAAATAAATAATTATAATAATAATGCATTGATAACAAAAATTGATAAATAGTGACTGACTATTTCAATGAATACATATAACACTAGTTGACAAACAGTATTGATAATTTATCTCATTAAAGTATATATATCCTGATCAATATCGTTTATGTTCTAACTTTTAATTAAAAACTAGATTTTAACCCGCACGTCCGTGCGGATATTTTTCTATTTTTATAAATGTATTTGATATTATTACAAATATTTTAATTCTATAATTTTTAATTTAGTGATATATATTGTGTAACTCTATATTTTTTTTATATTTCTTCTTCAACATTATTAATATATAGTGATTTGTTTAAAACATTTAATTTGTTATTAATTTTTATTACTTTCTAATATATTTCGAGTTAGATACAATAAAATAACCATATGAAATAATCAAATAAAGAATTTCTTTCAAAATATGTTTTTTTCTTTAATTTATACCATTTGCATATAATATATTTAAAATTTTATTTATTTATATTATTTAAAATAAATATATTTAATATGTATAAGAAAATATACTTTAACATATATCATTTTAGTTGTTTTACGAAATTTATAAGTAAAAACACTGTTTTTTAAATAATATAGAATATATTTAGTAAATTTTATACATAGTAGTATCTATTATATTATTTTATTAAAATTTATTGATATACGATTTTTGGATATTATGATATTAAGTTTATTTTTTAAAAATGAAGACTTCATTACTTTAATATCTACATCATATTCAAATAGTTTTTCGTGCTGCATTTCAAAACTTTATTCTTATTACTCCACGATTTATCTTTTGTAGAATTTGCAATGTTATTATTTTGAGTGTAAATTTTATTTACAAAATTTATATCTGTCAAAAAAACTTTAGAAAATACACAACTATTTTTGAGTTTGGAATATCAAATTAATTTTTGAATTTTTTTGTTACTACATCTAATCTATTATTTTATAAATAAAATATTTGAATTTTGGTATATTTAAAAGAAATTTCCAACATATTTTTTATAATTAAAAAAAAATTAAAATTTAACTTGTCATTAATATTTTAAATGAGTTGCTCAAATATCATAGTTTTCTATTGACATTTTAAAAAATAGTATATGAATTAAAGTTTATTATATATTATTATATTTTGTATACAAACATTTTAAACAATATATTGTTGAGAGTTTCAATATAAATAAAAAATTGTAGATATATAAGTTTAACATATGTTAATACATTTTATTTTGTATAAAGCTATTATACAATTTATGAATTTTAGCCTATTTTAATGATAATGATTTATTTAAATGAAAAACTTTAATTTTTTTTAATTTACCTATTTAATATATTTTTATCATATTTAATTCATGTAACACTTTTATTTTCATATAATCCAGAATATATTTATAGAATTTATAAAAAAATAATAGAATTTTTATTTTCTTGTTTATAATAAAATTTTAGTTAACATTGATTTATAATAGTATTATATAACTAATTACGAAATTTATTAATGTATTATTTTATAATAATATTTAAATTCTTAAGTAAGATTTGTTAGATTTTTTTTCAACAGATTTGTTATAATTAAAAAATAAAATTCAAATCTTTAGTTGGTTTATTATTAATGTAAATAATTAAATATGTCATATTAACTAATTTTTGAAATGGTATAATTACTATTTGTTAATAGTAGATAAATTTTTTAAAATTTGTTAATTTACCTATTTAATATAATTTTACCATATTTAACTAATGTAACACTGCTATTTTTATTTTATAGAGAATATTTTATAAAAATATTTAAAAATTTAAGTAAAATTTTTTAAATTATTTCTCAATAGATTTGTTATAATTAAAAAAAAATAAAAATTCTAGTTGGTTTATTATTAATGTAACCAAATTTATATACCTAAAATATTCGGTCGGGTGTTGCACACGTTTTAAAGGTTGAAAATTATGTTATCAATTATAATATGATATAATGAGTTGAGGAATATTTTGGAAAAAATTTTGGTTCCTAATTTGATTAATTATCAAAATCTGTGATTGTTTAAAAAAATCTATTATATCTAATATCTAATATATTTAAAATTCAAAATCTTATAGATTCGAAATAGACTATTTTATTTGGTTTCTAATTGATGATTTATTAAATTGTGATTGTTCAAATCTTTATATCTAATATCTAAATATTATTAATCAAAAGTCAACTATTTTGATACTTCAAAAATTGTGTATTCCGATATTTTATAATTCAATTATAATTTATATATTTATTGTTATATCATTTTACAAATCCAAATATTTCTGTTATCGTAGGGGAAAATGATTAGAATAAAGGACGAATATGTATTATCAATAAATTGTTACAAAAAATTAGGAAGATATGCATTAGAAATATATGAAAATTATAAATATTTGTTCAACTATTTGCAATATTGGGTAGATTTTAGTATAAAAATATTCGGTATTTCTATTTTCTAGCTGAAACAGGTGCAACTGATCACAATATTTCTCTATTCGTGTATATGTATATTTTTAGATTTTTAATTATTATTCTAAGCGGAGATCGATATTTAATACATGTTTTTCTGAAAATTAAACTTTCAAAACTTTTATATTTTACTAAAATAAATAAATTAATATTATATTTATATAGTTTTATATAACATACACTATATATTTCGAGATTGTTTTTTTACGACAAGAAATAACAACTCATTGAAATTAATTATTTAAATATATTATTTTAAATGATACTGGAAGAATCTATAAATAATAAAAAAATGAGATGATTAAATGTATAAATAGAAAAAAAATATTTAATCTGCTATCCGTGTTTCCAAACATTTTTCTTTTAGTTTACTATCTATGTTTCCAAAACATTCCAATTTTGTACTTCATTTTTAAATATATAGATGTTGGTTAATAGATAGTCACAATATTTTTTAATAAATCAAAAAATATGCCAAGGTAATTTTTAAACTAGAACTCTGTTTAATATATTAGATTATTATTTGGTCAAACAAATCATATTATTATTTTTTTTTGATCAAATCATATTAAACTGAATCACCTACCAAACAACAAGTTTTGACTAATATATCGAATTAGAAAACAGAGAGAAAACACAAGTACGGCGCGTGGTAAAAGGGAGGGCAATTTATGTAATTTGTCGTATCCCCATAACGAGACAAAACAATCCCAAGTGTTCTCTGGCATCATAAAGCTCTCTCGCCTTCCCCTTTGTACAGCTGTAGTGGCAAACACCGTAATTCAATCGTAACAGTAATGGCCATTTTTGTCAGCATTTAATTTAATTTCCAACTTCTCAATTTCCACCAATTTTTTTTTTGTTCCTCTCCTTCGTTTCAAAATAAAAAAAAATTGCAGAGAGAGAAGGAGAAGACGACGAAGACAGGAGGAGGAGATAGAGAGAGAGAGGGGACGACCGTTTTGTCAACAAGAGAGAGAGAAGAAGGAGAGACGGAGACAACAATGGCGGAGGAGAATAGGGAGAAGAAGAATGAGGAAGAAAGAGAAGAAGAGAGCGTTAAGGTTTTCGTCGGACAAATACCGAGACATATGTCGGAATCTCAGCTCCTTGCATTGTTTCAAGAGTTCGCTGTCGTCGACGAGGTTAACATCATCAAGGACAAGATCACACGCGCCTCTCGAGGTTTCTTCTTTTATTTCTCTTCCTCTGTTTCTCTTTCTTTCTACCTTCAAATTTTTTTTTGGTTTTAAAATTTTCAATTCGAGAATGTGATTCTAGAGATTTATTTGAATTTCGAAACCTAATTTTATTTTATTTTTATATTTCCTGATGGTTTTAGGATGTTGTTTTGTGCAATGTCCGTCGAGAGAGGAAGCAGATAAGCTGGTCAATGCTTGCCATAACAAGAAGACATTACCTGGTGTATGTTTTTTCATTTCTCGCTTTTTTTTATTTTCTTTAGATGTGCTTGAATGTGGTTGATGATGATGTTCTGTAATTTATAATAATTGAATTTTAGAATCTCGAGAATTGCATTTTTTAACACTGCCATGAAACTGCATTGTACTTCTTTTTTGGTTTATGTTTAATTCCAAAGCGTTTACTTTATATATTTAGGTGAAGGTTAATTTTTTTCATTTCCTTAATCAGAATAGAATCTTTTGTTTTAAAAGTCAGCTTTGTTGGAATCTTTATGTCATTGTCTTGAAATGGTAGAAATTCTTTAGGATCTTAAAACTATAAGAACAGTTTTTTTTTTTTTTACCATTCTAAATTGAGACAAACGTGTTAGTTTGTCCCTTTTTATTCTTAGGAGAACCTGGAAAAATCTTGAGAAAAATGCTTTTTGTAACAAAAAGTGCAAGACTTGTGTGTGGTTAACTCGGTTTATCTGTGGGTTTAGTTGGATGATTATCAAAGCTTAGATCTTTATTGATCTCTGACTAGCTTTTTTTCTATGTTTCTCAGGCAGCTAGTCTATTGCAAGTAAAGTATGCAGATGGCGAGTTAGAAAGGCTAGGTAACGTGGCCATTTCTTGTTTTAACTACTTCTTTGTAATTGTTCTTTATTTACAAGTGATGGATGTATTGTAATGTATTATACAACCTAGAGCACAAGCTTTTGTCGGTATGCTTCCAAAGAATGTGTCTGAAGCTGAACTTCTATCGTTATTCTCCAAGTATGGCACCATAAAAGATTTACAGATTCTAAGAGGTGCTCAACAACAAGCAAAGGTTTTAAAACCCAGTCTCTGTGTTGTGGGTCTTTGGTTTCCATTTCGCTTTACGAAGTTTTAATCACTTTTTTCGAATTTTGTCTTTGTTAGGCTGTGCTTTTCTAAAGTATGAGACAAAAGAACAAGCTGTTTCTGCCATGGAATCCATCAATGGAAAACACAAAATGGAGGTGATTGCTTTTGAGACTTTTGAAAACTCTTTACCTTTTCTCATGTGTAATGTGGCAGTTTCATTACTTTGTTTTTTGCTTTCTTCTTAGGGTTCAACTGTTCCTTTAGTTGTGAAATGGGCAGACACAGAAAGGGAGAGACACACAAGAAGACTTCAAAAGGCTCAGTCTGACATGGCTAGATTAGCTAACACTGATCCAACAAATCCCTCATTGTTTGGAGCATTACCCATGAGTTATACTCCACCATATAATGGTTATGGTTATCATGTAAGCAAGCCTAAGCTATAAAATTTGCTTCATTTAAACTCTTAATTAATAATATCCTCCTTTTCAGCAGGGTCCTGGAACTTATGGTTACATGCTACCACCAATACAGAACCAAGCTCCATTTCCAAATAGGATGTCACAACAAAGCCAAGGTAATAACGCGTTGCAAAGAGCCTCACCTGACTCTGTGCCACCTCGCTTGGCCCGTAGAAACTTTCCTTTGGGCTCTGGTTATCCCCCTGTACGAGGTCTTCCTTATCCATTGACTTATCCTAGAGGTATTATGAGTCCTCGCCCTCTAAGTAGCTCTCTTGGATCCATATCACCTGGCATCACTCACAGTGGCATGTCAACAACACCTTTAGGCATTGGTTTGAGTTCCATTGTTCAGAACGAAGGTTAGTGTTGAAACTTGAAACCTTGTTGTTTTAGCTTCTCTCATACATTTATGCTGGTTCTTTAGGTCCGGAAGGTGCGAATCTGTTCATCTATAACATACCTCGTGAGTTTGGGGATCAAGAACTCTCCGCTGCATTTCAACCTTCGGTATTGTTCTAAGCGCCAAGGTTTTTGTAGACAAAGCCACTGGTGCAAGCAAATGTTTCGGTAAGTTCTCTTCCTGAGTGGTGTTTGGTTCTCAAGATTGGTCATTGTAAAATGAAGAGTGAATGCATATCTCTCTTTGTTTCAGGTTTTGTTAGTTATGACTCCCAAGCAGCAGCTCAGAAAGCTATTAACATGATGAATGGTCGCCAGTTAGGTGGTAAGAAACTGAAAGTCCAGCTTAAGAGAGACAACAACAATGGGCAACAGAGTAGTTAAAACTCCTAAAACTCTAAACCATTCATCTCTCTTCAGCTACAAGATTTGGACTGATGTTGAATGGATGCATCTGTGTATAAATCCAAATCTCATTAGGGGGGTTAAAGATTCCCCATCAAATCAAAAGCTGTAACTTCCCTCTTTTTCTTCTTCTTTTTTTCATTTTTTATTTCTGCAAATAACAGTTTGTAATTTATGTGTATTATTGAAATTCATGTAGACGTTTTATGATTTATTAACATTAAATTCATTGAATGATTCTATTTACTTTTATTGATGATCTCATCTTGTCTATAGAAGAAAGATTTACTGTTTGAAATGAAATAAGTAAAAGAGAGATCAGATTATCTTTGCTACAACAAACCAAACATCACAACACAAATATAGAGTAAAGATTACAACAACAGACAAACACAAACAATTAAGGACTACAACAACAGTCAACAGACAGGTTCAGCCCTTGCTGAACCCTAATCAGAGACAGCACCAACAACATCCCTAAAGACCCTAACAAAGCTGGACAATAATCTCTGTATTGATTTACAGACACAACAAGTTCTCTTCCTTCTTGTTTGTTCTCTGCAGCAGATTAAGCAGAAACAAGAAAGCTACAAACAAATGTGATTGTACCGGGAAGACCCTGGAAACTGACTTGAATTAGAGGGTCATAGCTTCATCTTGGTCGCTTGTGATTGAGTCTAAAGTGTTGTTTTTGCTGTCTGTGAATGATACCACTGGAGAGCATTTTGGCTCAAGTCTTCAGACATACTGCTGTTTGAAACTCTAGCATTGTCGTTGAGCTGACTCAAGAAGCATTTCTCTATCGAGCTTAATGATCCAATACCATTTTCATCTTTGTGTTCTTGTTCTTGCTGTACTTCTTCTCCTCCTGATTCAGAATCTGTGCCTTGTGATTCACAGCTGACTTCCATGTCTTGTGCATTGTCTGAGTCAGAATCAGTTTGGGAATTTGATGAATGGGATGGTGAATATCCTTCTGATCCGCTTGAAGTTTCTTCACGTTCAGCTAGTGTTCTAGTGATGAGAGTCTTAAGTAAGTTCATCACTTGGACAGCATGCATAAGGGCAGTTAATGGATCTGTCATCTAGAGTTAGACAAATACAAGGGTCAGTACCAAAGCATCTATATGAAATAAAAACAAGGTTATGTATGTTTGTTCTTACCTGAGTCATGTTAGGAGCAAAAACCATGGCAATATTCCTCGCATTCATCTTGTTAAACTCTTCTTCCTCAACAACATCAGCCATAAGATCAACAGCCCAACTCAGCAAAGCAGACTCAGTAGGCTTCAACTGCTTTATAAGTTCAACAGAATCCTCCTCAGTGTTGCAGTTAAGCACTTCCTCAGGAGAAAGACCATCAAGCACACCACAAGGGCAACTCTCTAAACCAAGCTTTGATAAGAGCAGCCAAGCAATGCACATCAATGTTCTCAGGAACAACACCTCTGTTCAATTGATCTCTCACATGTTCCTCTTGACTGTTCTCAGGATTTATCCTAAAGATCCCTTCAGCCTATTTAATCCACACAACAAGATTAACAAAAAAAAAAAAAAAAGGAACATATGAGAGTATAAATCTTGATTTGATTTTTTGGCAACGTCCTTACCTTGAGTCCTTGTTGAGAGTATAGTCTTTGTTGCATTAGTAATAGAATAGTTGGGACACTGTTTCCTTTCTCGTCATAAGAACATTGCATTGACTCCGCAGAGACACCAAACACACTCACACTGCATTAATGTCGTAAATATGTCAATGTTCTAAAAATCGGTTTAATCAGAGTCTACGTAGCAAATCTTGTCATAGCCGAATCTTTTGCTTAGAACTTGCTTTATAAAACTCAAATCGGTTTAAACTATTTTAGATAGGTTAAAATTCGTCGAAATGGATTTAAATCTTTTGAATCAAGCAAATAGTGTTAGTGGAAAGCCAAAAATTTGTCTATTTTTACATATTTAATAAATTTAAACTCAAAAAACTAAACTATCTAATGTTATAAAAAATTATTTGATAATTCCATAAAATAGGTTCGTCTACATCCCGAATAATCTGGTTAGTACTCTACAAATCGCGTAGTTACCGTCTATAAATTATTTAATTTCTTAAACATTAAAAGATGTAATTAAGAAGCATCAGTTAAGCTAATTACACTTATAATTACAGATCAACTTTCAAACATTGAAGCTTTTTTTTACCTTGCACTAGGGACACGACACGGGATCTCGACTTGAAGCTCGTGAGGGAGACCAAGAAAGCCATGGAATCTATCAAACGTCACGTGAGTGACGTGTCGAACGTTCGTTGGCCATCCGATCTCCATGTGATGAACGGCTGCGGAGGAGGAGATCCCTCCTCCTCCTACGACGTCGTCTTGACCGTTATCATCGACACGACAAGATATAACAGATTTACGCAGAGCCGTTAGTAGAAACTCGACAAGAGAGAGTTGCTGGTTCTGTTCTTCCTCCTCCACGGTGGATTTTGTCTTCCCTCCTCCGCTGCAACCAACGGTGGATTTGGTCACCATCACTAGCCCCGTCATTGATTTAGAGAAGAAGAAGGAGACAAAAGGAAGTAGTAGAGAGACAAAGATGAGTGATTTTTTTTGGGTTTTGAAGTTCTCGAAAATGTTTCTTTTTTTACTTTATTTTGTTTAGTTAAATAATATTTATGTTTGGTTTTGAATCTGTTTGTCTTTTTCTTTTTTTGTTGGATTTGAAACACAACGGCCACTCGTTTTCAAATTTTATCTCCCTCTTGAGGAGACTGCTATGCTTTTATGTAATGTTTGGCTTTTACTGTGAATCACGCTTTTACCCTGACATGTTTTTGTAATTTACGATAATGCCACTGTGTTGTGTAGCTGTTTGTTCGTGGTTTCTTTTTTTGGTTCACAACAATTTTTCATGAGTCAATAAGAACTATCGTATAGCATCAGATATCCATCAAACTATGACTTAGTGTCAGATCTATATGATTTGAAAGTTATAAATGTATTTCTCCATGAATTAACAATTTCGAATGTATTTCTCTCCGAATCGATACTTTGAAATTTAATTACATATAAACCATTGTTTTGGTTTTGATTATTATTAACTAAATAGTTTAAACCGGCTAACCAAATCAAAATTCATTTAAAACAATTTTTATTAAATAATATTATTTATCTTCTTGTCGAAATTTCAAAATATAAATTGTTTTGAACTTCAAGGAAGTTTTAGGTTTATATTTTTGTGTTTTCTAAAATTTAAAAGAAGATATTTTTACATCAAGATTTTATTTTTATGAAGTTTAATAAAATTAGGATGAACAAATAAACTTTTTAAATTTGTGTTTTGTTTTTGATATTTGAAAGAAAAAAAACAATTTTGATAAACAGCCAACAGAGTTGCGTTAAGATATTGGGCCAGATTGAAAAGTCATTTGGGCTTTTTGATGAAACAAAAGAATCTGAGTCAAGGTTTTGATTAAAATGGCTTCAACAGGATTTAGAAAAAAACATCACGTGTTTACTCACGTGATTGTCTTCATCGTTGTTTCGACATTTGTAGCAAAAATGTTGAATTAGGGTTTGAAATTGAAATCGTCGCCGAGGCAAAAATAAATCAGACAAGCCCGCCGCTGTGTCTGTACCTGAGAGCGAGAGACGTAGTGTGTCATTACATCCCACTAATTGACCTCACTCTTCACACATATTTACCATTTTGCCATTACGCCCTATTAAATATCTGCCTCTGGTTCTCCCATTATCCTCTCTTCTTCTCTCCCAATTCATTCTCAATTTTCAATTCTCAATTCTCAATTCTCAATTCTTCTTCTCTGCGAGATAAAGTTCGACTCTTTTGATTCCTCTTCGCCCTAATTTTAGCTTCAGTGACTGTTGACATGAGTTTGTTAGAGCCTAAACAAGTGGTGGCAGCTGTTAAGGGTTTGCATTGGCGAACCTCTTTGGAGATTCACAAGCTTCTCAAAGACAATGAAGACTTCTGTATATGTTACAACGATGGAGAAGAAGGTGCATCACCTGAAAAGGTGCAAACTTTTATTTGGGTTTTTGTTTTTGTTTTGGTTTGGAATATGAAGTATTGAATTTTTTGAGTTCTTGGTTCAGATAGATGTAGAGAAACTGGTTGGGGATGTTACCTCTGCACCTCTTATCAGTGTTTATATCTTCTGATAACGATGCCAAGCTTCGTTATTTGTTGTCTGGGATCAGACTGTTGAATACGTTTTGCGATTTAACGTCTCGTCATCCTAGACTCGACCAGGTTTGATCTTTTGTATTCTTGTAAAAGGATTGGACTTTATTGTGTTCTTATGGAGAAGTAATTAGGGGAAATGTGTGTTTGTGTTTTTTTGTTTGTTTGTATGATTGTGATAGGTGTTGCTTGATGATGTGGTATTAACAACTCAGATGCTTGATCTTGTGATCTTTACAATGGTAGCCCTTGGCGGTAATAGAAAGGTAAATACTATCTGTGGCCTGATGGATTCGGTCGAAATTAATGGTTATCTGGCTATTATTATCTCGAAGGAGGGGTTTTGGAGTAAAGATCCCACATCAAAAGTTTCGATGAGACATGAGTAATATATATAAGGGATTTCGGCTACTCCATTTACCGCGAATTGGTTTTAAGTTGGAAGCCAATGGCTCTTCGTGTTTTTCTCTTTCTCAAGCTGTGATTCAACTCTGTTGTTTTTTTTTTTCCAGGAAAGCTGGAAATCAGATTATGACTCACTGATAGAAGCTACAATGGTGGCTTCTACTCTTCACTTGTTTGCACGGGTTTTCTCTCCTAACTCCCAAGATCTTGTTATGGTCTTTACTTGCCCACCCTAAGGTATGACCTTTACCATGAAAAGTGCATGAAATGCCAATATAGTGGAAAGATCACGCTTATGCTTTGAGATATAGTGTTTGAAATTTGTTGATCTGAATTTTTATGTTTCTTATCTAGGTTGATGTATTTATAGACACTTGCTTTTGGAGCGGTTCACAATGTTGTGAGATCTTTAAGAGCGAAGTTTACTGTATCGGCAAACTGACAAACGAAGAAGCTAGGTGTGAATTCTGTAGGGTCATTAACGCCCCACTGCAACAAGCTGAAGCTGCTTTGCAGTTCCTTCACTCTCTATGCCAACACAAACTGTTTTAGAGACCGTGTCGCTCAAAACCAGGTTTCTCTAATTCCTGGTTCTTAAACTTTGAGATGCACCAGTTTGAAATTAACCGCTATGATAGATTAATAATGTTTATCAGAATTAGGTTTTATGGTAATCCTTCTTTCAGGAGCTATGTGGAAAAGGTGGTGTCTTATGCTTGCTCAGTCCATACTATCACTAACTGTTACTGCCTGAGTTTGTTGGAGCAGCTGTAATAATAGCTTCCATATCTAGAATAAAAGCAAAAAGTCCTGTCACTTGTAAGTCTGTTGTAACTTAGCATAGTGTTTCTCTATTTACTGTCTGTAAGTCTCATACAAAAGTTTTTGTTCCTTGCAGTTGCACCATTTATTTGAGGCAGAAAGTGGTCTCATTCCTTGACGAGGTTTGAACGTTCAGGAAGCTTGCATTTAGCTCAGACCGTTGCCTCAGAGGTTAGTTCTAATAAGGAGTTCAGATTTTAAAATGAATAGCTGCTTTCTTTCTTTATTTGAAGGTTTCAAATAGTTTGTAACATCTAACTAGCTATGAGATCAAGTCTCACTGCTAAGGATTCATATTGGTTTAGTGATATCAACCCTACTCTAGAGTTCTCAACCTGTCTTCCCCGCTATGGATGTTGTTAAATTGATTTTTGAAAAACTTTTCAGTTCCTCAAATCTCTGTACGAAAGTTATAATTGTGAAGTTAGTGACTTATTTAGTGATGCTTATATATCTGTAATCTAGGTTCTTGAGTTAATGAGGCATGGGCCTTTCTAGAGCTTCCAAGGCTAGTGCTCCTCATGAGTATCCAATGGGTTTTGTGCTACTTAATGCTATGCGCTTAGCTGACGTGTTCTCGGATGATTCACATTTTCGACGTTTTTTCACCAAACATTTTGTAAGTGTTGAATACTCCCTTGCCTTTGCAAACGTCTATGCGCTTAGCTGTGGTTTAATGTGTGAAAGATGTTGGAATCTTGTCTACAGACTATGGTTCTCAGCGCAGTATTTTGTCTCTCTCATGGAGATTTCTTGTCAATGTTGTGCTCTTCTGATCTTTCTTCAAGGGAAGATGATGCAACACTTGATTACGATCTGTTTACCTCATCTGGTT
This sequence comes from Moricandia arvensis, assembly GCA_905132765.1. Classification (NCBI taxonomy): domain Eukaryota; kingdom Viridiplantae; phylum Streptophyta; class Magnoliopsida; order Brassicales; family Brassicaceae; genus Moricandia; species Moricandia arvensis. The sequence goes on from CAJHQP010002224.1 coordinate 87,949, forward strand.
GGGTTTTAAGTGCATTTTCATCTCCTGTTGAATTGGTCGTTCCTCAATTCAAGCTTAGTTTTCAAAATAACCTCACCATGTCTTCATACGCACATCAAAGAACATCCTTAATTGTAAAAATTATGGCTAATCTTCACTGCTTCGTTCCCGAAGTCTGCACAGGTGATTTTTGTTTTTCCTGGATCATATTGTGTGGCATACCGTGGTTTCTTACTATGTGGAGTTGCTGTTGAAACTCGCAGAAGATGACAGGAACCGTTTCGTTCAAACTTTTGTGAGTGGATTGCGGAAGGATCCTTCAAGCATATTGGTTAATCTATTACCAAGCTCTTCATATACTCCGGAGGCTCAGAGAGGCACTAGTGTTTGCAAAAACATATGTGTGTACCTCTATCCCGGCACATCCATCATTTCTTGTTACACATGTTTTGGTGATTTTCGTTGTCATGTATATTTGTATTTTGTAGGTTCTCTGTTACATCATGCCAGAATTTTTGATTCCTAATGCCCTCAATGTCGAAGATTTGGTGATTTTGAGGTGAAGGAACCTCTCAATCATTTTACATTTCACCTTAAGACAATACTAAAGAACACTTCTATAGTTCTCGAGCTGTGTTGCTATCTATTACCATTGATTATCTTTCTGGGATGCTGTTGTCTGCAGGGTGTTCTGTCAACAGTTGGAGCCGCTAATCCATTCTGAGTTTGAGGAAAGTCAGGCTGAGGTGAAGGTGAAAAGCTTGTTACTCTCTTGTACATGGTTGTTACAGTTGTATGCTTTGTTTATGATTATCTGATAAGTTAACTGATACAAGTAACTGCAACGACATGGATCATAAGCTAATAGTTATTTTTGTGAAAGATGGGTCTTGTTCACTTTTAAAAATGCTATGTTGGTTCTAGGATAATCAAGGTGCGGGAGGGAGTTCATCTGGTAAGCAGCGGGGAAAAGAGCCTCTGAATCTTAACAATGATGAAGCTTCAGAGAATTCTAATGTCCGAGAGGAAGGTGCTGCGACAAAGCAAGGCGTGAACGAGGAGATAGAAATAACTGAACGGTCGAAAGAAAGCGACGCAGATGCAACAATCTTGAAACCAGTGGTTCAGAAACAAGCTCTAACAGAGGGAAGAGTCTGGTTGATCAGGTTGAAGATGGAGATTTGGCTAAGCGGCTTAAAGTGAGTGCTTCCTCGGGAGATATGAAGGAGGATGAGAGAGCTGAAACTTCTCTTCTCTTGGAGAAGCAGAGGACGAAAAGGAAGCGTAGTATTATGAGTGATGATCAAATGGCGATGATGGAGAAGGCGCTTGTTGATGAACCTGATATGCAGCGAAACTCAGCTTGGATACGGACATGGGGCTGATAAACTGAGTCAAAATGTGAGTTCAAGAACTCTACTCTTTTTTGAATTTCCAGCCGGTTATTACAAACTCTTGAGTTTGTTTTGATCATGCAATTTTTGTAGGGTCCTGAGGTTACATCTGCTCAGCTAAAGAACTGGTACTTGCCTCTGCATAGAGAGTCTAGCTATCATTGTTTCTCAATCTTACATTGATAGTTTTCTTTTGTTGTCAGGCTGAATAACAGAAAAGCAAAACTAGCTCGAGCAAGCAAGCAAGGACCAGCTCGTGATAACAATAGCTCAGGGGATTTACCAGAGAGTCCTGGAGATGAAAACACTTGGCAGCAGAAACCAACAACACCATTTGCAGATAAAGCTTCTGCTGCATCATCATCATCAGAAGGGCTGAAGCGAGGGCAGCAAGTGATGCTTGTGGACGAAAGAGGAGTCGAGGTCGGTAAAGGAACGGTTTTGAAAACAGATGGTGAGTGGTACGGTTAAACCTGGAGACAAGACAGGTGTGTGTGGTTGATGTAATGGAGCTTAGTGGGTTGTATGATTATAGCAAGATGAGCATCCCTTATGGATCTGATGATGTTGGGAGGACTTTTGGAGAGGCGAACTCGAGGTTTGGAGTTATGAGAGTGGCTTGGGATGTGAGCAAGCTTCAGTAACAGACTCAGTTGCATTGAGCATTTGACCAGTAGGGTGTTTCTTTTCTTACTGTTTAGACTTTAGAGCTTCTCTTTGGTCCTAATAACCTGAAAGGTTCGCTGTTTTTAGGAACTCTGTTCACCTGCTCTCTGTGTTATTTACAAGTAAGGTTGAGACTTTTTTGAGAGCAAATAACTGAAATAAGTACAACACTTAGAAGAGTTGACTCTTCTCTCCTTTAGTTAACTTTAATTATTATTGAAGAACATTTCTTTTTGGGGGTGTAAAGTCATGATTAACTCCGGTTATGGTGAAGTTTTTAATTTATTATTTTACTGTTCCTTTTTTACACTTTTGATTAATAAACGTTTCTTATGTCTATTATTTAAAAGATAATTCTTAGATTTTTTAGTTAAAAAACTAAAAAATGTATCTTAAGAAGCTAAAAGCTCGAGATGTGGTTAATCATGTCCTGAAGGTTATTCTGTTTTTCTTATAAATAAATTAAATCTTATGTATGTGGAATCTTGCTGTTTTGATAGTTTTGGAATTCAAAGTTTGTTGTATCGATATTAATGTAACACTTCGGCAAAATATATGTTTGAGATATCTTAAGTTCTCTGTTGATGAAAGAGCCAACACTTCATATCTCAAGACAGTGTTCTATCTTAAAAAGAAAAAATGTAGAGACTCAGTCACATGCAATGTCATCGTTTCTAGCTATCAGCTGAAGCAGCGAAGACCACACACAACGCTTAAGCCAATATCATACACAGCTCCCTTCAACTTACAGACAACGTGCCACCAGCCGACACTCGAACCGGCGGGTCTGTACCGTGGCAGGGTACTATTCTACCACTAGACCACTGGTGCTTGATGAACAAAATGTGTAAGTAAATTTCATCTTTTAAGTAACAGTAACAGATTGAACAAGGACTACTACTTTGCTAAACCACCTGCTAATTCAATACATAACAGCCAGCTGCGACAATACAGAAGCCATCATATTACACAATTCATTTACTGTCCTCATTCATTAATTGACGTAAAGAGTAGAAGAGTTGAATTTGTTAACGAAAAAGATACTCACAAAAT
>CAJHQP010002225.1:0-91033 GCA_905132765.1 Moricandia arvensis
CATTTACTTCGGCCTTGTTTTGTTGAATTCGCCTCTAATGAAAGGTTTCTTTGCAGGGCTTCATGTGATGAATGAGGACCTTAGGGTGAGCACCTTGAAGTGCAGACGGCTCAGTTTAAATTCAAGATGGCCTAGAAGGAAATGCTCGTTGGAAGGGCGAGGTCGAGGCATGCCTTCTTCGCGAGGAAGATTTCAAGTGGGAGCGAGTGTGCCTTCTCCTTCGTGAGCGTAGAGATGGTCGAAATGAGATGGCTCAATCATGAATGATCATTCGGATCAGTTCATGGTTGACTTCAGAGAGTTCAGCAAGCGTATATGTCCTTTGGGGATTATCGCGATGTTCAAGTTTCGCTTGGCGCCGGATATGCGGCGTACACAGGAAGCGACTACGACTTCAAGACCAAAGAGGCGGTGATTTTGAGGCATTTGGCCGACCTTTCCAACATGGAATCACAATCCCTTAGATAGAGAGCGAATATTTGGGAGAACTGAGGCGCCCGATTCCTGTTTCTCTTGATTCAAGAAGTTGGACATGCCGATCGCGAGAGATGACGTCGAGGTTGGATATGCATGTGGACCTACTGAGAGTTAGCGATTACTTGATTGGGAGGTTGATGTCTGGGAACAATGAGCTAGATCCGTGAAGGATTTTCGTGTTTTCAAGGGAGTGTGTTCCCTATGTTTATGTTTATGTTATCATATTGGCCAAGTATGTCCGTGAGTATGTTTCTTTTTAATAGTGTATAAGTCGTATCATTGATCTAGAGGAAAGATACGAGTGTTAGTCTCGTATCTAACTCTTTGAAGAATCATTACGTCCGTTGTTTGTTTCGGTTGCGAGTATTCGAAAACTTAGTTTTTATGAACATGCGAACATAAGTGAAGAGACAAGTTTAGGATCTTGTATCAGTTAGATACCATTCCTTAAGATGTTTAAGACCAGTGTGTTGGGTTTAAGGCAAAACCTAGGCTTACTATCGGTTTTTAGGGGTTGCGGTGACTATTCAGGCTTTCGTTACCCGTTAGGAAGTTTCGACCTGGTTTTGTCTCAAAATTGAAGTCTGCGATAAGTTCTTGGCTTATATGATTTGCATCTATCGGAAACCGAGCCATCTCTCCAAAGAAAATTTTAAAGTCGTCTGGAAGTTCTTACCAAGCTTCAGATTCTTTTACAGCACACTATTATTAATGTGTCGGATGTATGAGGACCAATCCTGCAAGAGGTGGAGGTCTAAATGTTTTTTAGGGAACAGTTGATGTACTCAACGGGGCCAATCAATGAATGCGATATAAGAGTGAGCGTATGCTTTTATGAGTTTTTTTTTAATTTATAGTCGCGGACGGGACTGTTTTAGTGGTGTGTTTTGAGTTTGAAACTATATTTTCAAAGGTTTTCTCTCGACGTCTCGCTTTTGTTTTCCAAAAATATGTTTTATGTGTTAAGGTGATCTCAAGTTTTTGAGAATAGGGTATAGTGTTGTCGGGTTGGAGGTCATTTTTGACCGTGTATCTAAGAGTCATTCGTGTAGTAGGTTGTTAAGAAGTATTTTTCCGTTCGGAAGTTTCCTTAGTGTACTGTTTTTCAAACATATTGCGGGTTGGAAGATGTTCAGTTATTGTCAAGAGACTTATATGTCATCTGAGGGATGGTTTTGGAAACACTCGGAGTTTGCTTGGTTTTTACTGAGTTTGTTACTCATGAGATATCCGTTTTGGTTTATTCGGTAACGGTTTATTCGTGCCAGGTTGTTTCTTAACAAATTGTTATCATAGGCGTAAAGTACCTCGAGATCAAGTATTTTATTCGATAAATGAGATTTCTGAGACCTTTTGGAGTCATATTGTGTTCTCTTTTCATTGGAGAAGTTTTTAAAATATCGAGTACAAAGGCAAATATTTTTAAATGTGGGAGTATACGTATACATACTCCTCCCCCTTTTTGAAAGAGGGGGACCGCTGAACTCGTCTTGTGACGAGTTGCCTATGTACCTCTTTCAGGGATCAAGCGGTCGCGTAGTTCAGTTTGTGCCGTGAGCGTTTTTACTCGGTGGTTGCTGCTGCACCATCGCCTTACTTGCAGTGACCGTTTCTGGATCGACGACTTCTTCCGGATTTTTCTCCTCCGGTTGGGTTCGGAAGAATTTTTGGTTCATTGTCTGATCTGTTGTTGGTTGAGGATTCTGGATTGTGCTTCCTAGAAGCGTTTTCAATAGGAGATTGAGTTGTCTTTGCGCGTTTGGGTTTAGCCATATATGTCATCGTGATTTGCCTCAGATCGACGTTCATCCTTTTGTGCATATCGCGGAAGATAACGTCAATGGTACTTTCGCGTATATACAAGGACTCTGGCAATCTCGAGTTCCTTTATCAGAGATCGATTACGAGTGAATCACAGTGAAGTTTGTCAATTCCGCGACGTATTCGTATTCCTCGAAAGTGATCGTATGCGACTTACATGCGACCATATTAGATTTCTGTTGATAATCTTTTATTGACAAGACGGTATCCTGGCAGTATTGCAATCCTCCGATGATCTTGTTCACCCTGCAAGATTATTGTCGTTGCCATTATCATCTTCCCTTCTTCCATGTTTTTCGTTCTTGCCCGATCGATTTCTTTGAGGAACGTTTTCTGCTGGCGGAGTTTCATCGGTCTTTAGCGGAAGGTCAGTACCTCTGATGAGGACTTTTATGCCTGTTACCTCCCAATTTTTCATGCGAGCAGTTTTCCGTATTCCTTGCACCAAGAACTTTGCAGTTCATAGTGGAATGGCCCCTGGTTTGGTGAAAATCGCAGAATCATGTTTTGTCATAGGTCAAGTTATGTGTTTCTCGATATTCTTCCTTGTTCTGACGAGGAGTGGAAGCCATTATTGTGTGCTCCCCGGACGTCTTCCCCCTCACGATGGACGTACTTGTCGTTATAAGAGGTCTTCCTTTTCAGCTTCTGCTCTGATGTTGTGTCTTTCGACAATGTCCTTATTTTCTAATGTTTCTGCAAAAGAACTGTAATCTCTTCTTTGATGATGATAGAGTCTGTTGCTTTATGAAGACCATCCTGGATTGTACATGGCTTTTCAAGAGTTATCCCCTTCCTGAATTTTGACTTGTACCAGAGAGTCTTTCTGAGTGCATCGATAACCACCTTATCGCTGATTCGCTAACTCTAGACATGAAGATTTTAAACCGTTCATGTAATTGCGGAGAGGTTCGTCTTACTTTGGGACAAGCTCCAAAGGTCGACGTCTGAAGTTTCCCTATTCATGAACAATGAATATTGCTTGAGGAATGCCGAAGCGAGTTGATGGAAGCTTCTGATGGAATTCCGGTTTAAGCGAGAAAACCATTTTGAGTGGTGCTCCCTCAAGATGTTCAATGAAGAGGCAAGAAAAGCCGGCGTATTTTATTTGTTTTCCCATAGTTTGGCCATACCCATCGTGGTCTGGAAGGTTTGTAGATGCACTTTTGGGTTGCTTGTTCCATCATATACAGGGATTTTGATCTTTCCGGGATCTGAAACCCTTGTTTCATTGATACGAGCAGTGAATGGAGTTTTCCGAGCTTCCTCGAGGAGTCTATCGATCTCAAGTGCGGCGCTGGTGGCATGGTGAATTTGAGACTTCACCGCTTTTACCTCTTAGGTTGTTTTTGCGATATAATCACAGAGATCGCGCATCTCACTGGGGTCACTGCCAGCTGTTTTTCTAGTTTGTGAGTGTTTGTTGTGAGTGATTCGAGCCTGCTCTTCGGATAAAGTTTCTTGCTATACCTAGAAGACGTTTTCTTCTTGTTCAGTCATGGGCATATTGAACGGAGAGTTCTCCCTAACCGTGCGGCTTCTTGTCCTCCTTGGATGCATGTCAGTGTCCTCGTCCGAAGGATCGGGCCGATCGCTAGGTTCCAAGTTGACCTGTTCGACTTCATCGGCCCATGTTTCTTGCTCGAGAGTTTGGGTATTTTTCGCGTTTGGCCGAGTTACGTCTGAGATTGCTTCGTCTGGATTTTGATCAGATAAAACGTTCTGCGTGTTAGTAGGCATGTCGTGCGGACTCGTGAAGTGGAGTCTTCTTCCACGGATTCTAGTTGTTCCAACCTGTTTAGCAAGAGAACTCGTGAGCCTGTCTTGTACAGCCGAGTTCTTTTCGGGAGTCGGAAACATATTTTTAATCTCCTCGAACACTGTGGTGTTTACGTTTGCGATAACTGCAGACACATTCGCTGCTAGAGTGCTTTCAACATTGTTGTCGACTGCGTTGCCATCGCGAGGTGGTTGATAGTCCTGAACGTCTGTAGACATATTTGACCAAGCGTTTTGCGGCTGGAGTTAGATTGATCGGTAATCTCCCCTCGTTCTAGCATGAAACTATGGGAACCAAAATTCACACTGTCGATTTTCGTAATCAGAGGAAAGCTAAGAAACCCTAACTTTCCCATATGCTCTTGATTTCTGTTGAGCCTAACGACAAGTAGTCAAGTTATGGAAAACAAAACAGACAAAACAAAATAAATCGAGATGAAGAATAGAGCAATAGAGATCTTATTCCGAATCTGCGTATGAGCGTTTACAATAGGTACAAGCCTTGGCCGCAAGAGCTCTCGGTGAGTTGCCTTATTCTAACAACCTAAGACTTGAAAACCTAATTGAGTTGCAAGTCGATAACAAAAATAGAAAGTTTCCTAAACTGCTCTAAGTGCTAAGTTGCAGACATGTTTCGAGTGTGTGTTTCCCTCTCCCTTTCTTCTCTCTATATAGGTCTCCAAGGCCGTTCATATTTCCTTTTCTGCCCTGGATTTTAGTTTTTGGTCCGCGGAAATCTTTCTTATCTTCTCGATTTTTCCATCATTATCTCAGAGCTTGACAATTATCTTCTTTTCCAATTTTCTTATTTGGATATCCGGTGGGCCTTCATCATAATTGGGCTCATTTTCGTCTAAAACCGTAAATGGGCCTTTATCGCGTTTTACCAAAATGGTTTTAGTTGTCATCCTAAATTCACACCGGGTTTCAATAAACCGAGTAACTCCAGTATCAAATGGTTTAAATTCCAAGTTCGTTGTCTTATAAACCCCTTGATATTATTGGTTCAAATCTAATTAATAATTACTACAAGAACATTGAGTAAAGACAACACAAGAAGATAACTTTTCTACGTGAATCCTATCTTTTACATAACTTATAGTTTAAGATATCATTTTCGTATGTGCATTACATTGTTTTTTTCGATTTTCAAAAGACATATATATATATATATATATATATATATATATGTGTGTGTGTGTGTGTGTGTTTGTATATAATAGCATTGGTAAGTTTAAACGCTATCATTAATAAAGTGGGATAACAATCCTTACCAAAACAATTACAAGCACATTTTTAATTCTCAGGCTAAGTGTTTCCCGGGTTAAACAATGTCAACCATGGGAATTAACTCACAGCCACATAATTTTCACATTAAAAGAATACAAAACTTAATCTCTCCGGCCTCCTTCACAAAAACCTAATTTTGTCTCTTCGGTTGCTTCTCTTCTTCACCAGCCTCAATCTGCCTCATCGTTACCTTTTTCTAGTCATGGCTAGAGATGGGAGAAGACAAGCTATTCAAGCCTCTTTCTTCCCGGAAGCTCAAGCAACACCAGATCTGTTTGAGGTAAGTCTCCTCTTCTCCTCTACTCTGTGACGCACCTCATCTCCTATTCTCCTCTTATGCCTCTCTCCTCTATGGCGACTGAGGTATGTCTCTCACTATCTCTCAGATTTTGTTTTGTTCATGATTTGATACCCATATCTCCTCGTCTCCTTCATTGCATCTCGTTTTATTAGTTGCCGCATCTCTCGTCTCCATCGTCGGATCTTCTCGTCTCAGTCGCATATTCTTGTCTCTCTCAAACGTCTCTCTCTCTCTCTCCCTCTCTCTCTCTCCCTCTCTATCTCTCTCCCTCTCTCTCTCTCTCTCTCTCTCTCCTCAACATCCAGAAAAGAGATAGATAGAGGGAGGGAGAGGGAGAGGGAGAGGGAGAGGATACATGCAATAATCTCTTTTAATTAGAATTCACCCGAATTCCAATCTGCGAGCTACAACATCCCAAACCTTGAATGAAGTGGGATACATGCACAATCAAAGGAAACCTTTACTACACAAGACCTTGGCTTAATGATCTCTTTTAAAACAAAACAAATGAATTAATTTAATAAATCAAATGGTGTAGAACTACAATATTTTAATGAAAACTCAAGGTATCACCCAAATCAGAAGATAACCTTATGGTCTCTTGGAAGGGTTTGAGTCTGATAACAAGTCCAGTGGGTGTTCCTGTTAGACTCCACCCAGAAACAGCTCAATGCACCAATCTACAGCTACCAAAGGTATTTGTGAATGCAGACCTCACAAAGGAACTTCCTAAATCGATGGTCTTCAACTTCGATGGTAAGGAAACCCTGGTAAAATATATCTACCCGAGACTTCCAACCAGATGCGCAAATTGCAAAAAGTGGGGGCATTTGGAAGAAGCGTGTTTGGCTCCCAAGAAGGTGCAAGAAGAACAGATAAATAAGGAGATTGAGGAAGGAGAGATTGTCGGCTCATCCTCAAAACAAAGTGAAGGAAGAGTGGATGACGAGGGCAAAGAAAAAGAAAAGGAAGAAATCTTGTCGGACATACAAAATGATAAGGATGAACCGATAGTTGACCAGCTGGAAAATAAGAAACAACCAACAAAGGCAATGAATGAGATCGGAGGTTTAGCCGATACAGAGAACTCTCGGTTATTAAAGAATGTGAATGGAATAGATTCAGCTGATGAGCAGACGTGGTCTGAAGTGTCCCCGGGGAAAACAAGTAAATCACCAATGAAGAGTGTGGAGGTAAATGAAGTGATTACGACGTCAAGATACTCAGTCCTGGCCTTAGAGGATGAAAATGATAAAGAGATTAAAGATCAGAATATTCCAGAGGAGATTACTGATCCAGAAACTAATGATCAAGAGGAGGGAGAAGAGGAGTGTGCGAAAGTGGAGGAAGCACCCTTACCAGCGAATAATCAAAAAAAGGAGAAAGAAGATAATGTGGTAATCCTAAGGAGGTCTCGTCCGAGAGAACTCCAAAGATAAGCACAGATCTTTATCTGATCAAAACGCTCAGAAAGCAAAGGAGGGCGCCCCTCCGGCTTCGAGCAAAAAGTCCACTCGCAAGAATTATTAATGTCTGGTTTCTTCTGGAACATCAGAGGACTCAATAAAAAATCTAAACACTCTGTTGTTCGAGAATGTATCAGAAAAGAATCGTTCCAGTTTGGTTGCCTACTGGAGACGAAGGTAAAGGAATCAAAGGCTAACCGTTTAACTGACAAAGTTTTTGGAGACTGGTCCTTTCTATCTAATTATGAACATAATAGACTGGGAAGGATTTGGGTGGTATGGCACCCGAAGGTTAGAGTTACACCTTGTTTCAAGAGTAGCCAGGTAATCACTTGTGCTATCTTGATGGAAGGAAATACGGAAGAAATTTTTTGTTCTTTTGTTTATGCAAAGAACACAAAGGAAGAAAGGAGAGAACTTTGGCAGGATCTGAAATCACATCAGGATTCACCGTTGATAAGAAGCAAACCGTGGTTAGTATTTGGAGATTTTAATGAGATATTGGATGAGGATGAGCGATCGGGTGAGGAAGACTTGACCTCAAATGGAATGAGAGAATTTCAAAGTGTGGTTAATTATTGTTCTCTGCTGGATATGTCTTTTCAAGGTCCCTAAGCTTACTTGGAGCAATAAGCGAGATATGAACTTGATTTGTAAGAAACTTGATCGAACGTTGATGAATGATCAATGGTGGCAAAAATTTCCGCAGGCATACTGCGTTTTTGAGGCGGGAGGATGTTCCGACCACTTGCGTTGCAGAATTATGATTCAGGATGGACCAGCAAAGGTTCGCAAACCTTTTAAATTTATAAATGCGGTGGTGGATTTTCCAGATTTCCTACCCTTGGTCCATGAATTCTGGTCAACTACATCTCCTCTATTTCAATCAACCTCTGCAATGTTCCGCTTGACAAAGAAGTTAAAACAACTGAAAACACGACTGAGGAAGCTGGGTAAGGAGCATATAAGAGACATTGCAAAGAAAACAAAAGAAAGCATGGAGGATACTTTGTGAGCGACAAAATACCACAATGCTAAATCCAATTGGTGAAAACATGCGAGAAGAATCAATGGCCTATGATCGCTGGAATCTTCTTTCATCTCTGGAGGAAAAAATACTCAGCCAAAAGGCAAAACTTCACTGGTTGGGTATTGGGGATGGAAACAACAAGCAGTTTCATCGAGCGGCCAAAGTCAGAGAGGTGAGAAACGCGATTAGAGAGATTCAACGTGCTGATGGATCTATCGCCACAAGTCAAGATGAAATCAAAGAGGAAGCAGTTAAACACTTCTCCAATTTTTTATCTCTTACCCCAAATGATTTTGTGGGGATTTCGGAAGTCGAGCTTAAGCAGTTACTGGGGTTTGAATGCGACAATTTGGACATGAGCGTCCTAGACGTTGAGGTTTCGGCTGCGGAGATAAAGACGGTCTTGTTCTCTATGGGAGCAGATAAGTCACCTGGTCCGGACGGGTTTACTTGTGAATTCTATAAATCAGCTTGGTCAATTGTTGGAGAGGATTTTGTAGTTGCTGTTCAGTCTTTCTTTACAAAAGGCTTCCTACCAAAAGGAGTAAACTCGACCATCCTTGCGCTCATTCCAAAGAAAGATGAAGCAATAAGAATGGGAGATTACAGACCTATTTCCTGCTGTAATGTGTTATACAAGGTAATCTCCAAGATCTTGGCTAAAAGGTTGAAAAAGATACTACCTAAATTCATTTCAACGAAACCAGTCTGCTTTTGTTAAGGACAGACTACTAATGGAAAATGTTCTACTTGCTTCTGAGCTGGTCAAGAGCTACCACAAAACTACAATATCTTCTAGATGTGCGATAAAGATAGATATTTCAAAGGCTTTCGATTCGGTTCAATGGTCTTTTGTTCTGGCTATCCTATCAGCAATCAACATACACGCGAAATATGTTTTATGGGTGAAGAAGTGTATTGAACTAGCCTCATTCTCGGTACAGATAAATGGGGAGCTAGCTGGATATTTCAACAGTTCAAGAGGGCTTCGCCAAGGCGCTCTCTCTCGCCATATCTTTTGTCATGTGCATGGAAGTGCTATCCAAACTGCTAATAAAATGGCAGAGGAGAGGAAGATCGGATATCATCCATACTGCCAAGAGGTTCATCTTACTCATCTTTGTTTTGCTGATGATCTCCTGGTGTTCACAGACGGGAAAAAAAAGCTCTATCGAAGGATTCTTCAAGTTTTTAAAGACTTTGCATGTATGTCGGTCTACATATAAGCTTGGAGAAATCTACTCTGTTTTGGCAGGAGTATGTGATGAAAGAGAGGCCATTTTGGAACAATTTCCCTTTGAAGTGGGAAAGCTACCGGTCCGTTATCTTGGAGTTCCTCTACTCACAAAGCGTATGACAGCAAATGACTACTCTCCTTTGATCAATAGAGTAAAGAAAAGAATAACATCTTGGACGGCAAGACAGCTCTCATTTGCAGGTCGTCGGCAACTGATTGGTTCAGTAATTCACAGCATAACTAACTTCTGGATGTCAGTCTTTCGACTCCCAAAGCAATGCATAAAGGAGATAGATCAGTTATGTTCAAGTTTCTTGTGGTCAGGTCCAGCTATGAACACGCAGAAAGCAAAGATCTCTTGGCCAAATGTGTGCAAACCAAAAGATGAAGGTGGACTCGGGTTAAGGTCTTTGTCGGAGACTAATGTAGTAAGCTGTCTCAACCTCATTTGGCGAATATTGGCTCAGGATACTCTTTGGGTAAAATGGGTTAAAAGATATCTGATACGCAAAGGTTCGTTCTGGAAAATAAGAGAGGAAACTACTCTGGGTTCTTGGATTTGGAAGAAACTTCTGAAGTATAGAGCTATTGCAAAATCTTTTAACAAAGTTGAAGTAAGAAGTGGAGCTAATACTTCATTCTGGTTTGATGATTGGTCCTCACTGGGAAGGATAATAGACATCACACAAAGGCAAGGACGGCATTGCTTTGGGGATTGGACTTAACGACACTGTTGAGTTTACTATCCAGAACTACAGAAGTCGCCGTTACAGAGTAGAGAAACCTCATCTCAATTGACAGAGAGATCATCAACTTGCGATCGATGGGTCTCACAAATGAGGATGATGTCGCTTTGTGGAAAGGGAAGGGTGATGTGTTTCGTCACAAATTTGATACAAAGCAAACTTGGCAGCTAACGAGAGTCCAACAGGCTAAGGTGCAGTGGTACAAAGGAATATGGTTCGCTGGATCAACCCCCAAATACTCGCGTCATCTCATGGATTGCAATACACAACCGTTTAGCGACAGGGGACAGATTATTGATGTGGAACGCGCAAGCTAATGCTCAATGTTGCTTATGCAACTCTATGGTTGAAACAAGAGATCATCTTTTCTTCAGCTGTCCTTTTTCAGAAAAACATTTGGAACAACCTAACAAGGAAGTTAATTGGGAAGGAGCTACTCCTTCTCGTGGAGTCAAGTTATCCAACTAATATCTACGAATCATTGTAAAGGTGTGAAGAAATTTCTCCTAAGATATGTGTTTCAATCATCAGTTCATACAATCTGGCTGAGAGGAATGGTAGAAGGCATTGGCACAACTCATCGACCGCCAAGTCTTCTTATCAACTTCATTGACAAGCAAACAAGGAACGAGAATTAGCTCTTTGCAACGATCAAATGGAACTGTCTTCAACCAAGCAATGGTGAATGGTTTTCCAACTAGAGATTAGACGGAAACCATTCTCGTTCTCGGTGTTTATTTCTAATAATGTTGTAAAACTTTTAAACTAATGATGCATTAGTTTGTAAAACTGTTTTTTGTTTCGAATAAATTTAAAATTCCTTTCAAAAACAAAAAAAGAAGATAACATTATAAATGGAAATAACACCAAAACCATCAATAAAATAAAGAAAATCACTAGTCCAACTCCTAAGGAATTACCCTAGCGTCTCAGCTAGCTAATACGAAGTGGAGATACTTATCCTGCACTGGATCTAGAACTAGACGTGCGGGGACCACTAGAAATGGTTCGGGATCATACTTCTCTTCCGATTCTTTTGAGGGGTCCTCTTCCGGTTCAGAGCTCGGGTTACGGAAGGTCTGACCATCGAGCCATTCTTCTGCCTCCATTTCCTGCCACGCCATCCTCACCACTAAGAAAACTCCAGAGGTTCCATTGTCTCATTATGCTCGTGCTGAATGTCCTTACGGAGTCCTGCCTTATATCACCAGCACCATTCCTCCGAAGGCTTCGGCTTGCACCTTTTGTCCTTGTCCAGTAATTCTCTGTGTACGTGAGTACTGTGCAGAGCTTCTGCACCATCTGAACCAGGACCTCACATTTTCACGGTTCCGAAATCCCTCCAGGGTTGCATTCATTCACACTAGAGGCCTCTCGTGGACGTCTCCGCTTCTGAATTGGTGGTTCCTCCACTAGGACACTGAACCCAGTCCATCTCTGGAGCTCGTTTTACCTTCCTGGGTGTCCTCGTCCTCGCTTGACCAGTTTTCACCTCTGGTTCGTACTCAGACAATGCTGGAAGGAACTGGAGGATCTCACGCCTCTGATCATCCATGTTTTGGAACTACACCAACTCGTTGCCATCCATGTCATAAAAGGCCCTAGGACCACATCCAATGTTGACACTGGCTAGTGAAGACATTCTGAAGGTAATGAGATCCGATCAGAATTGTAATGTATAGTATAGATTAATTGGTGGGTTTGAAAAACATTTCACAAGGCTCGTAGTAAACTTTCACAAAAGTATTTTCATAAACTGAAATGAAGATTGAAAAACGACGGAAACGCTGATCCCTTAAGTTAGTATTAATGAACCTTAACTTGGGCTCTGATACCAATTTGTAGCACCCGCCTCCCCTATGCATTCCAGGTCCAACGAGAACAGGGTTAAGGATACCCATGTCTAACATCCGACATTTCCGTGTGCTGTTACATGTCCCAAGAGTTCCGGATTCGTATTTCCATCTGTACAAATCCCTCATCCCAACCATTTCCGACACTTCTACTTACAGTCTTGCGCATAAGGGAAGGGAAAATGAGGGCATGAGTAAAAGGAATACTCAGTGAAGCGATTCTAGACCAGCCTCTTGCATGAATCTCTATACTGCTTAATGCGAAATGAGAACCGAATAGGCACTAACATACAGCATTTCAAACAACAAAAAATGCAATGAACTCAGTCATCACCATACACAGATTATATTTCCTTTTTAGACTCCAATCCACCTAGACTCTAGGATGTTGAAATTCATGAGTGTTTGTCTCATGTCAAGAGACTATTCCGTTAACTTGTAACTTAATCCCCTGCAACCACACAGCATGAACTCACGCACACACTTTAAGAGACAACCAACTTGTTGTTGAATCCTCTTATAAAGCCTATACTATAACCAAGATCCTAGATAGTATACAGGTTATGTATGGCAAAGAATCTCTAGTTTGAATATATCCTTCTGTAGAAACACAACACTTTTGAGTTTGTATACTTCAGATGAAGAGTATTTAGAATCAATAAGCTATGAGTTTAAGACAGTAGAAAAAGAAGACTTTGATGCGTTTTAAAAGTATTAGGTTGCCTTAAGAGAGAAAGAGGTAAGGCAGCCTCTAAAGCCTCTAAACCATAATGCTTAACTCTTTACATTGTGAACACAAATAAGGGAGAGAGAGCACACGAAAGTGAACTGAGAGAAACTTTTATATTGAATATGGTAATTGTTACAAGAGATGGTGAAAAGTATTTAATAGACAATCACTTACAATAAACAATTACTAAATTAGTGAATGATTACAAACTAATATAATGTGGAAATGGAAGTGGCCAGGAGGATATTTACAAGGAGAGCACAACAAGATGAGGAGAAAGGGACATGAGAAAGGTTGCATAGTCTGCTTGAGTGAATGTGACAGGTCCATCTGCTTCTCCAAAGAAACCAATGTGACTTCTTCTTTTCTAATTCAAACCAGCCTCTCTTATTTTAATTCAAACAGATTTCTTGACTTCTAAGAGGTTCCCAACGTTCATATTCAGTCTCCCAAACTCCTTTCATGCCAAGGTAAGTTAGGTCAAGATGGTTTGCTTGTGGAGCAAGTCTGTACGGACAGAAAAAATTGGCTTCTTTTGATGAACTCTCCTTGGATCATGAACTAGTAACTCCTTTCCTCTGGTAATTCTATCTTTAATTTCAACACTTCCCATCAAGCTTGACAATAGGAGATCATTGGGAAAGCTTGGAACTTAGAGTATTTTCCTCATTAAAAACCTAAGTGTGGAAAACCTCTTGGGATAAAACCCTTGTCAAGCTTGTACCAGAAAACGAGAGTATGTGTATAAGACATGAATATGAGAGCCAATGATGATCATCAATGCCTTTAGACCACAGCCCTCTTGGCTTGAATTGTGGCATGTTATCTTGAGTGTACTTGCTGCACCCTCTTGTCATCAGGTTAAGTCACTGACTGAGCAATCTCTCCACTGCTCCATTCATCGCTCTCAAACATCTTGGGAGTTAATGGACACGATCAGTGTCCACAGTGTTGATGGGTAGTGGGAAATCTCCATGGTAAGGAATATACGTCATGTGTAGGCTCTGGTCAACATGGTCAAATGTCCATGGTTAGGAATATGCATCTTGTGCAGGCTCTGGTCAGCATTGGCAGTCAGACAACAAACACATAGGACAAGCCATAAATACACAACAAGGGATCAGATCATGGGTTTTCACCAAGTCTGATCTTGTGATAAATGATGGAGAAACTAAACCAGAGAAAAGTAGAGGGTATAAGTAACCAGAGAATAAGTATAAGAGCAGAGAATGATGTAACCAAAGGACGATGTAGAATAAGGAACCTGTGTTGGAATGAAGAAGGAAGAAGAATTGGTGGGTTTGATCAAGTCGTTTGTTGCAACGATTGTGCAAAAATATATGATGTGCAAAGTTTGTACAAAAAGATTATCTTGCACAAGATTTTTACAAGAAAGATAATGATGTGGCAAAGTTCAGGTCAGCCTCAAATCATCCAAGATCAATGTGCAAAACTAGGGGTTGAAGATAATCTTTGGTGCGGAGTTTGTGCAAAAGAATCAAGACCAACGTGCTTAGTCCGAGTGATTTTATGTCTGTCAAGAAAGAAGAGAATTGTTGGCGCCAAAGGGTTCAGTTTGAATTCAAACCGAAATCAGATGTTTGCCTTAGCCAAAGAGCTATCTGGTCAGGTCACTTTCACTCCATATGGTTGTGCCACTGCCATAGCATACTGTCCCAGCCAACCTGCCCCTTCTGATTTCCCCACAATAATATTGTTTACTCATTCTCTGTTTTATTAGTTGATTAATGTGTTTGTTTGTCTTGTAACTTTGGGCTATAAAGCCATAACTCATGTTTCAGGAAATAGTTAATATGAATAGGGGAGTTCCCCTTTCTTCTTCACCATTTTCTAGTCTCATTCTCTCTCTATTCTTTGGTATTTTGACCCTAATCTCTTATCCTCCTAAATCTCTCTTATTCTCCAATAATCTCCATTGCCAGTCTCTTTGATTCTCACTTAGTCTCTCATTCTATTTATCATTAAATCCGACCACTCTCTGTTCTAAACACCACACATACACCACAATCTGTCTATTTTCACATGGTATCAGAGCTCCCAAGCTCCTGAAACTCACAGAGCTTCCGCAAATAAAACGCAAGCTCATCCTCATTGATGTTTCAAACCATGGAGAAGTTTCTGTATTGTTGGCTATTCAATATCTTCAAGAGGAAGAAGCCTGCAACTATGGCAAGTCTAGAGACTGCCCAAGGTCTATCATCATTTCTCCTATTCAACATGAAGAGATCTCTTTGAGAAAGAAGGGTTTGGAGCTGTTTGGCAAGCAAAACTCGAAACCAAGTCTGTAAAAATAAATTTTCATGTTCTTTCCAAGGCGGAGTCTCTCACTGTTTTCCAGAAGGTGGCGCCTGGTAATCGGGAAGAAAGGAGGGGTGTTAAGCTTGAGTGGTTCAAAGGGGAAAGTACATACAAGGAAATGGAATGGGGTAGAAACCCAAACTCCAAATCTGTCAAGTTCAAGTGAACTATGTGCCTTGGGGCTTCAAGGAACCAGCTCAGGTTCCTTTGTTGTAAGTTTAACCTCCTAACCTTAATAAGAGCTTGTGTAGTTATGTATGGTTGTGTTGAATGGTGTGTTTGGTATGTCTTGGGCTGTTTAAAGTTGCTAGAGTTTGTTGAACCTAGTTTATGTCCCCATGATACTTAAGAGTTGTGTATTTATTGTTCTAAGAGTCTTTAAGTTTGTGAGCATGATTATGTCTAGTTTCTGTCCTAGAATAATTTATTTTTGTTGTCTCTTGTCTAGGTGAGTTGTTTATTCTCAGTTTCTGTCTTGCTACATTTGCTAAAGGTCTAGGAGAGTTTCCCGACCTTGTATTGCATTCATATGTTTGTTAAGGTGATTAGCTTAGTTGTCCAGTCTCTTGTTTGTTATTTGAGCATGTCATTGTTTAAATATGATCATAAAAATAGCCTAAATGTCTTGTTATTGATGAGTTATCACACCTGAGCATTTAGTGAATTTGTTTGCATGGATTTGAACTGAATGAGTTGTTTAGATAATGTCCATTGCATTTACTTAAACTTCGGGATCAGACATGGTTAGTTATCAAGGTCCGATTCTAGTGTGTAGTCTGATTCTTTCAGGAGTTTGAGTGATGTTTCAGGTACACAAGAGGTGCTCACTGTCCATCATCAAACCAAGACAAAGAAGAAGGTTTTTCCCATGCTATTCAGAGCCTACACATGATGTATAAACCTGACCATGGAGAGATATCTTGTTTTCGAGAACCAGTTGACTTAAGCGCAGGCTGTTTGGTTGGTGCGTCCTGGTTCAAGAGACAAGCAAGGAATACTGGTGGTTTACGGAAGTGGAGCCGAGACCAAGGGTTGGATCAGTTGGCTTAAGTGCTGGTGTTGGTACTGTTGTGCTCCTGGTTCAAGTTCAGAATGTTGCTCCACTTCCAAGCTTTGGTCCTTCACCTATACTCCCTGGATCAAGCTTGAGGAGGGATAACGGTGAGCATTTCTCGAAGGTCCAAGTCGTCCATTGCCTCACCTCAGATCAAAAGTGGACCATCAGATTAACACATGATAAAGGTTTTTTTTGTGGCTTAGACAACAATGAAACCATTGGATCAAAAACAGTCTGTCCACTGGTCAAAGAGACACTCCAATAAGAGAGACCATTATCCAATGGATAAAGCATAATTGTGAAGCATTTTCGAAATCTATCTCTTCCCCAAGCTTGATTCAAGATACTAACAAATACTGACCAATTTTAGCACTATATCAGAGTGGAAGAGAAATGATTTTATTCAAAAACAGAGAGAAAAGAGGTGAGTTTGATCCCAAAGAAGAGCAACAAAGCTCTAATACCATGTTGTATTCATGAGTGTTTGTCTCATGTGAAGAGAGTATTCAGTAACTTGTAACGGAATCCTCTTAAATCATACAATAGGAACTCACCCACACAATTGAAGAAACAACCAACTTGTGGTTGAATACTCTTATACATCCTATACTATAACCAAAATCCTAGACAGTAAGCCGGTTATGTATGGCAAATAATCTCTAGTTTGAATCTATCCTTCTGTAGTTACACAACACTTTGAGTTTGTGTACATAAGATGAAGAGGATTTAGAATCAGTAAGCTAGAGTTTAAGACAGTAGATAAAGAAGACTTTGATAAGTTTTACAAGTATTAGGCTGGCTTGAGAGAGAAAGAGGTAATGCAGCCTCTAAACATAATGCTTAGCTCCTTACATTGTAAACACAAGCAAGGGAGAGAGAGCACACAAAATTAGACTGAGAGAAACTTGTATATTGACTCTGGTAGATGTTACAAGAGACAGTGAAGGTCTTCTAAATAGACAATCACTTACAATAAACAATTACTAAATTAGTGGATGACTAAACAACTAATATAATAGGGAAATGGAAGAGTCCAGGAGGATATGGACAAGGAGAGGCACAACCATATGAGGAGAAAGGGACAGGAGAGAAGTTGGCATAACATGCTTGAGTGAAAGTGACAAGTCCAACTGCTTCTCCAAAGCAACCCATGTGACTTCTTCTTTGTCTAATTCAAACCAACACCTCTATTTAAACTTAAACAGGTTTCCTTGACTTCTCAAAGGTTCCCAACGTCCATATTCAGTCTCACAAACTCTTTTCTTGCCTTGAAAGGTACGTTAGGTCAAGATGGTAGCTTGTGGAGAAAGTCTGTACGGACAAAACCAAATTGGCTTCTTTGGATGAACTCTGAACATGAACTAATAACTCCTTTCCTCAGGTTATTATCTTCTTAATTTCAACATAGGACCTATACACACCCAAGGAATTCCTTTCCAGTCCTACTTCCCATGCCCTATGTGATCACCCGCCCGGTATGGCGCAACATCCAAATTCCAGATGAGGTTCCACCCCAACTGATCACTTTCCGCCACGACTCGGTGTTGACTCTATCCTACCCAGAACCACCTATCATGCTGTTTGCGGTCACTCTTCGTACATGGCCCTCCTAGATACCGCCGTGTTTAGCATCCTAGACCCACTCTATGGATGTCTAATCATTTCATTTCCTTTTTCATTTTCCTTTTCTATTTTCCTTACATTACCTTTCTCATTTCCCATCCTTATTCACATTCATTCATTTCCGGGCGCCACCCGTTCTCGATGTCACACTCAATTCCATACTTATCCGATACATACACTTAATGTCAAATGATCAGATCAGAGAATCATATCAATCAATCATCCACATCAACAAAAGGTAGTCCATTAAAGTCCTTTAACAGTATGGTGTTCTTGTGCAACATGATTCATGCATCTATAATCCTAACATCCTTTATGATCTAGAAACCTAACATCAATTCAGAACAAACCAATCCTAATACCACGTTCAAAAATGTAAAAGAACAGGAGAAGAGATCTAGGCCCGAAACACCTAACCTGATTTTAGATATGAACAGATCTGTACACAAGTAACAAGAGAACACAAACCACAAATCAAATATGAGCAATTGGCTTCATGTCTGCTCGTGAACGACGACCGCCGGCTTAGCTCGAGGTGAGGAGAGATATGACATCGCGGGAAAAGATAGAGAGAGAGAGAGAGGAGAGAAAGAGAGAGAACAGAGATTGCTAATGAGAGAAAAAAGAGTGACAGCTAGGGTTTCCTGTTCTTTAGTAATCTTTGCGGACCTCCGCTCTAGAATTCTGATGGCCGAAAAGGAAAAGGAGGCTTAGTAATTAAAAGGAAAAGGAGGAACCCTAGGGTTTTAACCTAATGGGCCATAGACAAGGCCTCTCACTAATGATTTTTTTGAACTTGATTTTGGGGTGTTACAGTATGTATTGCTAGTTGATACTATTTAGATATCACAGTCCTCACATGATTTGATATATATATATATATGTCCTTGATTATAAGGGGAAGACAGAAGAGGAGGAGTTCAACACTGGACCTCTCTCTATTCTGACGATGAGTGTTAAGAAAAACTCTCAGGTGCTGATCAATTTTCGCAACAAGCCGTGTTAGGGATTTTGATAAGCACGACAACATGGTCCTGGAAACCCAAGTGAATTAGAGAGAGAAAGAGATTGAGATGTCTGCTTGTAGTGTTAATTCTCATCAAAATATTTTTGTTGCACTAAAAGAGATACATCATTGAGTATAAGTCTTAAATCTAGTCATGACTTGTGATTAGATTTTATGATTCGTCTTTGATGTCGAATGGGAACACCGAGAGCAAGGGATTTGGAATGCAACCAATTTCGATATATAAAAAATTTAAAATATTTTTATTTGTATGTTTTTAAATAATACTAAAATATATTATCTGCTATTATAAGTTACACAATTGCACAACTAATAAAGGGCTATTGAAAGAATTAGTTAATATAGCACCTAAAACACTATCAAAAGAATTAATTAACATAGCACACATAATAACAATTCTTATCTGCTATTATGAGTTATAGGAACTGGCTATAGCCAGCGGATTTTTCAAGGATTAGTCCACATAAAACTTCTCGCACTCACAATAATCATATTTTTAGTTCTCGCTTTGATCATAAATCTCCTGATGAAGTTCATCTCTTTACATTATCAGGAATAAGAAACTACATAAGGTGGGAAAGAAACCTTGATGAGTGGCTTTACTAACCCCATCATCCTGAAAAGAGAGAGAGAGGAAGAGAGAGAGAGAGAGAGGAGAGAGAGAGAGGAGAGAGAGAGAGAGAGAAGAGAGAGAGAGAGAGAGAGAGAGAGAGAGAGAGGGTAGCTTATGCCATTGAATCAGTTCAAAGATGATACCTCTAAATGGTGGGTACAAGAAGAAGATGATAGATGTTTTTGTGAGGAACAACCTATCACCACCTGGAAAAATCTTAAGGAAATCATGAGCGATAAGTATTCACCAAATTATACCAATTCTCAAATTAATGAACTCTACCCAAGGAAATTTCCATCTCATGGTAACAAAGAGACTTAGAAGAAGGTACCACAAGAAGACCATAGAGGCTTGATTAAACAAAACAAAATTCGGCCAAACTAGGTGCGTACAACTAATTACTTAGACCTGAAGCGTGAAGTCCTAAGGTCCCTGGAGAAGATAAAAGTCTCAGCCCAAGGAACCAAAGCAAAACCAGGGACAAAGTACTGTTCAACAAAGGCTAAGGTAAATCCTACACTTGACAAACTTGTCCATAATTCATCTATCACTGGTATGATGCACTTGTGTTTTTCCTAGGATTTGGAGACAGGTATTAGGAAGATTATGTCGAAGGAGAAGAACAACAATGAAGAAACCCTCCAATGGACCAGAAGAAACTTCAAAACACAAGCAAACATGAACAGGACTGTCCAATGTAATTGTCTAAAACAACTTTAAGTTACTGGCCCAAATGTGTCTAGTAATGATACATGAATTAAAAAGTATAGTTATAAGCTTACTGAAGTCCCGAGGGATGCACCACAACATGAGCTTAATTAAGATCCGCACAACAAGCGGAAACCAAAAAACTGGACAAGTTATTGTTCAAGTGCCAAAAATCTCAGGTTAGTTTCACTTTAGATCATCTTAGTTTTATCGATTCCTTGAAAGGATAATAGTTGTCTTGTCCAAGAGGAAGTGAAATAGGTACAGGAAACCAAGGAGAGTACACTTTCCAAAAGAATAAGACACCAACTAAGATGATATTGGGCGCTGTCTAGAAACAAGGCCAAGGTAATTCTGAATCATTTCCATTCAAATCCAACATAAGCAAGGTAAGATTATTTAAAGTTCATATCACTTGATTATACAGATACCATGCACTTATCTTTGCCAAAAGTTTTGATCTAGAATAATACAAGGAGAACGACATACAAACCAAGAAGGCAACCAACCAACCGAAATTGTCCAAAAAAGAAAATCATTCTCCACCTTGTGTATGCTTTCAAACTAAGTCTGGAACTTACACCTTCTATTTATACAAGTACAAGAACAGATACAATGAACTTGCTTCTTGTCCAGAATGTTGAGAGTATATCATGTTGCAAGGAAGAAAGCTACGAAGAAATCCCACTAGATAATCAGCTGTTGCTAGGAGAATTAAATCTAGAGATGGCCTGCACTGAAGCAGGCTATACAGTATCGAGGTTAAAAATTCTTGAATGGTTAGGGAATGATGTAGGATCCAAAACAGTAGACGGACCAGAGGCCAACCAGATGCACCACTCAACCAACCTGAGAACCGACCAGGATATATGTGCACTCAAAACAGCATATCTTACATACCTGGTGTTGCACAACTTGAACATAGCATCCGCAGCCGAAGCGAGAAACATAGATCGACCCCATGTCTTTATTGATCGACACCACTCATGAGAAAGCAATAATCAAAATTACTAAAGCATCGATCAACACCAGCCTGCAAACAAGAAAGATTACCGCAACTCTTGTGTTGATTCAGGATGCGAATGGGGACCTACAATATGGCTTTTCCTTTTTTTCCCCTATGACGCTCATTGTGGGAGTATATATTCGGGTTCCTCAAGATGTCATAGGCTCCATCTTCCTTCTTGATTTCCTTTGTTTCTGCTTTGACATGATGAGTGGGCGTCCCCGTATTCCTTTGTTTCCGGCTTCAACCATAGGTGGGCGAGTGACAGCTCGACATCCTTTTTCCAGTCAAATTTCATCTCATGCTTCCTCATTGGGGGAAGTCTCGGAGGCTGATCACGAAGTGGCTCCCTTGAGGCCTTTTTATCCGAGGAGGTCCGATGGAGTTGGACCTCGATCCAAGATTCGGGAGGAAAAGATTCCAGAAATCAGAAGGAAATAGTGTCTCCCATCATTAATGGAGTTGAGAGGTGAAACCAGGTTTGAGCGAGCTCCCGATGGTGGGTTCATGAAGTGGCGGTTTATGAAGCCTACATGATGGCGGGCGTCAGGGGAGAGATTCCTACCTTAGTAGTTAAGATCTCGTTGTATTTTTGTTTTTCTCCCTTCCTGCTTTCTCTTTTATCCTGGCAAACTCTGACGGCGATCCAGGTGTTGGGGAGTTCCAAGGAATCTCTCTCAGTGTTCCTGAGGTCTTGTACTCCTACTATTTTGGTCTTTTAGCGGGTAAGTAAGGTTTCTATCATATTCTCTCCCGAGATTGCAAATCCATAGTCGAGGATCCATTGATAGGCGCTAGGGGGAACTATCTTTTTGGAGACCATTGGAACAAGAGGTATATGTTCATGAAGGTCACCGAGGCCCCTAGCTTTCCTATGTTTTGGAGAACCATTGGAAAATCTCTTTCTTTATATTTATTGTAGGCCCGGGGACGTGGTCCCTGAATACGAGGTTCCTGATCGGTTATCCATTGTTTATCTTAGCGGTATCTCATTCCATGTCTTTATATGGAGAAGCGGCGGGGAAAGTGGCGTTGGATGATCTCTAGACGACTTTGCTTGGTGACCTTCCTAGTGAGCCTAGAGGCTTTATGCCATAGCCGCCAATTGGGGTAGGCCTATCCTTTGATTGAGTTGTCATTCGATCTCATTCTTTACATCCCCTTTTAGCCTTATGTTTTATACTTCTTCAGGTAGTACTCTAAGTGCCCCCGTGTCTGATTTTTACGAGTTGTATTGCAAAGCGACAACATGGAGGAGACACCCTCTTACTGGCTCTGGACCGATGAGGAGAAATCCAGCTTCTTTGTCTGTGGATCCCTGACTCTCACTGATAAATAGGCCTGAAGAGAATAGCAATGGGGAGTTGTCAAGTTCTTGCGATGGAGAGCTGATAGGAGATCCTTAGGTGCTTGAGCGATGTCGGCTGCAAGGTGAAATACGTTTCCTTTGTACCTGGGTTTGCGACCTGATGCTTCAACAGATTCCACCTGTTCGACAGGTTAGTGCTTCTCCTCAATGCAAGCTCATGAAGGAGTTGTTGGAAAAGCGAGCTGGTCACTGGAACCCAAGGAAGAGTTCCGCCATTGTCAATTGCTGATGAGGGTGGCTAGTTATTCTAGGAGCTTCCTTCCAACGAGGATTTCTGACCTCGGGAATAGATTGTCTTCGCAAGGAGTTTTTCCGCATTGAAGATTTTCTTGCTTGTTATTTCTTATTTCTGTTTTAGATTTTTTTTTTTTGCGTTCTTTTCATGTGATTAGAAATTTGTCTTTACATTTTTAACCCCCAATGGATATTAAAAACATCATTATGCATCTATCTCGCCGTTTTTAATAATACCCTTATTATAATCCAAATATTGTGTTGTGAACCCAGAGGTTTTGGTATCGTATTCCGCCTTCCCTGAGGTTGGCTCCTACCGATATATTTATAGACATTGCACTTTGCCATTTAAAAACAGGGACACTGTCAATGACATATCGTGCACTCTGCTTCCTGTAGGAAAGCCACTATCAAACTTTTATCCCGTGCTGCTGTGACTTCGACCCTGACAAGGGTTAGGAATTCGTCAGTCTAACCGATCGTTACTGGTCTGAGTCTACCTAGGGTAGTGACCCAAGCGCCAGTTTACTTCTTTCCACGTTTGGATGAGCTGGGATGTTTGGCTACTCCCGGACTTGCATGTTTTTATTTTTTTCCCTCCATGTATGTATCATGGGTGTACAGTACTTTTCAAGAGCTACTTTATGCCTCCTGCATTATTTCTATCATGTTTGCCGTTTTGATGCAGGGATTCAGATATTTCGTACTTAGGGTTCCTTCATATACCTGGCTTGTGGCCTATCTGCAGGGACCATGTATTTTTGACAACATACTCAAGCTTGCGCGGGCCTACTCCTGCTGAAGTTCTTATACCATTTTATTGTCATTGCGGACGTACTGTCTCGGTGAAGGGTTTGCCAGGATCAAAAGTCGATTTGAGGCCTGATCCATTTCATTTGCCCCTTAAAGTGAATTGGTATTCCTGCTGCTCCTTTAGTTAAAAAATCATATTTTATTAGATAAAATTAGTCTGGAAACATTGAACATTAGATAGGAGTAGGAACCCAAAATGCTTAAAAGATGTGATCATGGGATTGCATAAGAAGTAGTTTGTTTTTAGGTGCAGGGCGTTCCAGTTATTTTGGTTGGGTTTTGCCGTTAATGTCTTGCCAGCTTATAGGCCCCTGCCCCTCGCACCTCGGATTACCTTGTATGGTTCTTCCCACACTGGGGGTGAGTTTTCGTGCTGATTTTTCTTTCTTGTTTGAATACTCGTCGAAGAACCCAACCCCCTTGTTGGAAGGTCCTTGTTATGACTTTCTTCTTATAGCTTCTTGCTGGTAAGAACAGTTCCTTAACCTGGCTGCTAAACATCTCCGGGACTAAGCCTATCTAATTAAATCTTGTTTCAACTAAAGGAGCAGCAGGAAAACCAACAATATTTAAAGGGGCATACGAGCTGGATCAAGTCTCAAATGACTTCCGATCTTGGCCAACCCTTTATCTAAGTGGCCACACCCGCAACATTAACGAACAATTGGGTTTACGACTTAAGAAGAACAGGCATGTGCAAGCCTGAATATTACACCTTGTCTCTCCCATCACTGATGTCATGTCAATTTTCCTGCTTGGAATTCAAAGTTACAGAGGAGTGTCAATGCCTTACTGAGGCTTTGTGGATCCGGATAACATATCCGTTTTAATTCCTGGTGAGGGTGCCTTTGTTGACAGATACAGTGATACATGGTTTAGATTTTTACATGATCTATCGCAGGCGATACCAGATATTCTTCGAAAGTGTTGTAGGCACAGGGGGTAACTCATGAATTGATATAGGATTCAAATCGGGATCAACCAAGGATGTAGTCGATAGATCAATGTGTATGGAATCTGACCTTATAACCTGAAAAAAAATGCAAGTGAAATGAGATGCAGATTATGATATGAATAAAACATGAATAATAGACAGGGAAAAAAGATAAATAAGGTGGAATCAAGCTGCTGGATGTGTATCACTCTCAGCTTGATCAAGTGATGATTGAAGTGGATCGAGATCATGTGAAAGCTTGCTGGATGTGTATCACTCTCAAGCTTGGCAAACAAATGGGATGGACAAGATGGAATGAGGACGTCAGATAGCTCTGTGAAAGGAGGCTTTGATAAGTCAGGTTGATAACGAGCTGCTTCTCACAACACTCTGAAGACTTAGACAATTCTTTTTGGTTAAACTAGAAAACTGCATTTGCATTCATAAAAGTTCAAAAGTGATTTACAATGAAGAAAGAAATAAGCTTATATAGGCTCAACCTAGGACTCTTCTAACAGTATAAAATGACTAAAGGAAACAAATGAACTCGAAACAAAAGTCTTGGAAGCAAAGGCTTTGATGGCCCCCAAGAATAAGGCCATTAGCTTGATTTTGTGTACCATCAAAGGAAACTTTGAGAGACTTGTATCTTGATAGATTCTGGACGTGAACAAGATCTTCAAACTTTCCTAATATACTCTTTAGTCACATCAAAGAAGAATATAGCCGTTGGTCCTTGTCCCTTATGATTTGAGACTTTCCTCAAAATATGTCGGTTTAGCCATTTTGAGTAAACCGGGATTAGCTTATGGTTGGATTGAGATCAGCATGATCTGTAGGTTTCTTGTGTATCTTGGGGCTCCTATATAAGCTGGAAATGACTCCAAAACATTGTAGTTTTGATGACTGGGTCGTTGATGATTTAAGGCTCCAAGTGTGAACACATCCGGATAAGGAAAGTTGTTGTAAATGAGAGCTGATTGGTTTGGAGCTGATTGGACCGGCTATCTTTCAATTGAGGCGAGTGTAGAACTTGTTTGGCCGGTTTTGGGAATTGGATCATAACTTCTGATTTTCGTGGCCATTTCTCCTCTTCTTGGGCTAGTAGGAAAGATAATAGATCCATATTGAATCTTATGATAGGAATTGGATAGGGCTTCCCCCTCCTGGGCCTTGAATTCACTTCTAAACTTTGATACTCATAGTTGGACGGGCTGGGAAACTTCTGCTTTTGTAAAATTTATAACTTTTCTTTCTTGGCTGAACCTTTTCTTGTCTTCAAGTTCCAGTATTTCCCTGACTAGTAGCTTTTTTTTTTTAAATTGGCCTCATGGAAAACTCCCTCTGTTTGGTAGAATTCCCCATTGGCCTGAACCTCTGTCGCTGGTATATGCCTAGGTAGTTGGGGTGGGCGCTTTGATGGGAGCCCTACGTTGAGGCATGGATTTCGTGATTGCAACATAAATGGATGGGTTCATGAGTGGACCTACTTACCGCGTCATATCCTGATCATTTAAGGAACACTGGTTTCTCATACTCATTGTAAGCACTGACTATGTATCAATATTACATTTAACCAGCAACACTAATATATTTTTTTTTATAGCGAAAAAATGTGGGATCCGTGGAATAATATGGCAGTTTGGACACATTTTAATCTAGTGGCTAAAAAATTATTTCAAAATCAAATGCGCACGTTTAAGAGGATATGGGGGTGTGGCAGGGAGAAGCCTGAGTGGATGATAACTAGAGTTCGTCTTGGTCTCATTGATATGTTTGTTGAGTTTGGCCTTGATAATTTTGGTTTTTGAATGTAACTCGATTTCCTTTTTAATGATAACTCAAATATATATTTATCAAAGGTCCTCACTTATGCTATGTTTATGTTTGCATAACTCAGCCATGTCATTTACATAACTCAGCCATTTCATTTAAATAACTCAGTTGTATCGTTTACATGAATCAGTCGTATCGTTTATATAACTCAATCGTATCGTTTACATAAATCAGCGTTTCGTTTACATAGTTCAGCCATTTGGTTTAAATAACTCAGCCGTATCATTCAAATAACTTAGCCGCATCGTTTAAATAACTCAGTCTTATCGTTTACATAACTCAGCTGTGTCGTGAACATAACTCAGCCTTATCGTTTACATAACTCAGCCATATCGTTTACATAACTAAGTCATATCATTCATAACTCAGCCTTGTCGTGAACATAAATCAGCCATATCATTTACATAACTCAGCCATATGGTTTACATAACTCATCCATATCTTTTACATAACTCAGCCATATGGTTTACATAACTCATCCATATCTCTTACATAACTCAGCCCTATTGTTTACGTAACTCAGCCCTATCGCGAACATAACTCCGCCCTATCGTTTACATAACTCCGCCCTATCGTATACATAACTCAGTCCTATCGTGACGTTTGGTTTTTCCATATTATGGAATTAATTAAATATATATATATATATATATATATATATATGATTTTGAAAATTTCAGTCATGCATAACAAAAATTATTATGGCTCCCTTTATTAGACCTAATATTGAGATGATAATACTTTTTCTTCTAACACTTGAAAAAGTAAACATTGGCGTTTCTGTGTTTCTTTTTATTGGTTCAGAATCATGGATTAAAAACTACCTCATCCTCTTCCTCCTTCTAAAGTTGCGATCAACACTTCTTAAAATTAATTGGACTGCATGGCAGAAAACTCGAGAAGGCAACATCGGATTGTGGAGAGAGGAACACCGGAAAAGTGTTGGTGTGGTGAACCCTCTGATATATTTACAACTTTCCCAGCTAAAAACCTAGGAAGATTGTATTATTGTTGTGCAAGAGGATATGATAAGGTAACCTTTAATTCTTAATTGACATGTTTTGAATTCAATAAAAATGTTCTAGTGAGTTCTGGTTATATTGATGAAAAACAGACTCATTTATTTAAATAGGCGGATGAGTGTTTGGTAGAAGAGGTTGAAGATATGAAGTCAGTAATAAGTGACATGACTAAGCTGAGAGTTAGTGTTGCTCGGTTGGAGAAAGAGTTTGAAAGAATAAAGAAGGAATCTGAAAGAGGAAGATACCAATGCATCGGTCAGGTGCGCTGCTTGAGGAATATGGTTGTTTGTGGGTTTGAGTGGGCCATATTTTTCTACTACTTCTTTGTATAAGCATGTAATGTAATCATAATTCAGTTGTATTGTAATCATAACTTAGTCGTTTATCAATCTATTTCTCAGCCATATTGTAATCATAACTCAATCGCTTTTACCATAACTTAGTCGTATAGTAATCATAACTCAGCCCTACTCTAAACAATTTTTTATAACTCAGTTGTATTGTAAACAAAATTCATAACTCAATCTTTTATTAACATAAATCAATAGTAATTTAACCATAACTAAATCGTAACCCAAAGTCATACATTAGTAAATAAAACACTAAAAATCATTCATGTTTGTCATACCCAAAATGCAAACAATACAACACGATTATATCGAACAAGTTTTCGCATTATGCCCAGCCTGTTTACAACGAGAACATGTGTATTGTTTCCTAGGACGTTTGTTCTCAAGGGCAACTTCCAAAGCAAATTTCATCCTTTATTAAAAGCAAGTTCTTGTTCTCATATATACAACATTCGATTTCTAGAATTCAAGCTAGTGACTAAAAATAAGCGCTCAGTGTGAGGCAGTCCACAGTTAAGTAAGTTTTAATTTTAATTTCATTTTCATTTTATACTGATATTTTGTGTTTATTTATTTCAAGTCAAATAAAACAGTGGATCGGTCAATCTCAAGTTGAGGGAGAACGACGTTAGTTTGTGTAAAGGCAGAGATCGACCTACAAACCCAAGAACGGCCTATCTAACCAAGATAAGTCGTTCTGCATTTGAAGATCATCCGATCTCAATCCTAATGCACGAAAAAACAAGATCTGAGGTTCATGAGTTGAGGACAAGCATCAATTGACGGCTGGCCAGCATCGCTTGACACCACATTACCAAGCATCAACGAAAACTTAACTGCATCGCTCGACACTCATTGCAAGAAGCAGGTATACACGCGAAACGTTGTCACATTTTAACTTATAATTTATTTCTTCACCCATCTTGGACTGTATAACATTGAGGACAATGTTCTTTAAGTCTAAGGGATGTATTTTGAGCTTTGATTTTATGTATTTTTAATGAGTTTTATAAGTCAAGAAGGGGATAATGAAGGTTTTCAATTTTTACTTTTTTTACATCATTTTATTTATTTATTATACTTATTATCTAACAACTCTCTAGTAGCATTCTTAGATTTACAGATTGCAGGATGTACTTGAATTGACTTAGAAAATAATAGTTGATGACATGGAAAATCGGAGTTGATGACATGGAAAATCAGTAAGTCAGCAACCAAACGAACATATAATTCAGCCCACATAAATCAGCCATCAAGTACAAATGTAAGTTAGTTGCAACGTGAACACTATTTCAGTGATTAATTTTTCGCTAATAAATGAGTCAAAATTAAGTTGGCAAATATTAAGTAAGTCGTAAATAAATCAACCGTCAAACGAATGCTATTGTAGTAATTAATCTTTCGTTAAAAAGTCAACTGCAAGTAGGCTGAGTTTGATGTGTATTCAGCTCATTACGGCTGATTATACGTAAATCAGTCATAACAACCTCCCATAACTCAGCAATAAATTTAATAAGTCATCCAGTCGATGATCACTAAATCAGCCGCAGAAACAAAACTCAACTGTGTCTTATCTACAACTCAGCCAAATGTTTGACAAATCATTCTGCCAATGCATAAATTAGTTGTAACGTGTGTGTGTAATTCAGCTGTTATCTCATAAATCAGTCAGATTTCTTTAAATCAGCCGTAATTTACGGCTGAATTATGTTCGTAAGTCAGCCTATATCTCAGAATTCAGCCGTATTCCAATAAGTCAACCGCAATTTACCCATAACTCAGCAGTCAACGCTTTCCTACGTGACGCATGATCATTTCTGATGTGCCATTAAAAGTAGTGGCATCCTTGTAATTATATTTTTTGTCACAACATAATATAAGGACAAGTTCGATATTAAAAAGTGCTAGTAATAACAAAAAATTTACATGGTTATGGTCATATTACCTAATTTGTGTGCTGTTTAAGTTAACTTCCCGCAATATAATGAAATTCATTGATGTATTTTATGTTGTTCACTTTTAATTATCGACTCTTATTTTGAACTTTGATTTTAACATGAAATTTAAATTGTATACAGGACTCACTCTTCTAACGTTTCCAACATGTCCATAATCTCATTGTTCGGGTGACTGGTTTCACAGGAAAACTTGTCAGCGAATATGCAAAAATAGTATTGTCGAAATTGGTTCCAAACAAAAACAAGCCACATGATACTGAAGTTTTGTAGTAGCCACATGAAGACATCTTGTGAATGCAAACAAAGTTTCACACTGGAAGTTAATACACATAATTTTTAGTATATAAAAGGATGTCCAACTCTGATAGTACGAGACCTTTGGGAATGATGCTAAAACCAAATTCATGCGGGCTTGTCTCTTAGGCATAAAGTGAAAATTATCGTATTAATCGTTCATGAAAGAGTTGGACATGGGCTTCAAAAACCCAACAATTGGTGTAAGAACCAGCGATTAAAATCTACAAAAAGACAAAATACCCTTTAATTCGAGGAATGCACCCTCAATAAGATGGGAAAGATATGTGACAACAGCCAGTCGAAGATCTTGGAAGCTTTGATTGTGGGAGGAGCATCCTCTAGGTGACTTCACGATTAAGGGTACCGGAGACATAACTACATCGGTACAAGATGTGTGCCAAGTTTTGATGGAGCTTGGAAACCAAGGATTTATGTGGTACGTGGTTTGTGAGGAGGTTTGTTGTGTATGCAAATAAAGTACCATATTAGAAGTTAAACCAAAAAATATCTAGTATATAAAAAAATGTCTAACTCTAATTAATACGAAGCTCAGAAAAAATTTAAAAGTAAATTTATGCAAATTTATTTTTTAAGCACCAAATAGGTAATATTGTCTTAATTAGATAATAAAAAGTTGGACATAAGCTCAGAGAAACTCAACGAGACACACATTTAAACGTTTTGGAAACGTGTCAAATATTCATATTTATAATTCGCCTTGCATATATGCGACGCCTCTTATTTATAGATTCAATAATGTACATATCTAGAAAGTACTTATAAGTTGAGCAGCATTGGCAGAATAATAATTGGTAGACGAGGTAGCCTCGAATTGAACTTGTACGGACAGACTATCATCGACGATAAATCCCTTGGTTGGATTTTGGAGATCAGTAAAAGAAACGAACTGTTCGAAGCCAGAACCTTCTCCTGGTGTATTAAACCATGATAGAACTTTCAAGAACAAAAGAAAAATTTTAAGCGACATTAATATTAAAGGTTTTAGACATAAAGTCTTAATCATATAAGGAGGGCTAGAAATATTTACTTGGTTTTTGGAGATGTTTTTGATTGTTTTTGGTCTAGAACTCGCAACTTGGCTCGGACATAAGCATTTTCGTAAGGTTTCAAGGTTTGGTTTTCACTTAGAACTACATAAAGAGACAACGAGTTTCCTTCTCCTGCACCATTACCGTTTGGATAACCTTAGGTGCCCTGAAAAAAAAGTTGATTATTCAAAATTTAATTGATACCTATATGCCTCATTTTTGACTCACCAACTTTTTCCTCCAACGGAGAATTCATCAGATATGTAAAAGTCCGGTTGTTTGAACCGAGTTAAGAGAATATGACTGGAAACTCGTCAGTGGGTATGTCACAAGAGAATTTTATTTATATCAAAAGTGTGTATTACAAGAGAAGGTGACTAGTGCTCTCTCAGATAAATATCCTCTTGAACTAAGTTTCTTCAGATGGCTTTGGAGAGCCGGCTTAAAGGCAGTCTGAAGCTGACCGAAGAATTCTTTGCCGGGAGTCGGACGCCTTTAGCCGTGAGACTGGCTCTAATGAGTGAATGGTGACGGACCGGGGCAAACTATGTCGTGGGCCTAAAGTGAGGTAATCCTCCTACACCGGTCAATGTTGAGAATTTCATAAGCTTCCAAGACTTAGTTCCATAGACCGTCTTATCGATCGACAATATTTCCCATCTGTTAAAGTAAGGATACACCGAGATGTCTACCCCAAACACACATTGGTCATCGTCGAAAATATACTCTTTATCTTTAGCTTTAAATTGTTTTGTTTGAATGAAATTTGGATTTCCCCAAGTTGTCCTGAATTGATGGAAATGTCTTATCTCCGTGTCTGTATATATGATAACGGCGGCAGATCAAGAGCTATATTTAACAACGAAGAAAAATATTATATACGAAACACTAAAAATTATTTGACAAAAATTAAAGTCTATCTTATTGAAACATATAAACATTGATTGAACCATTTAAATAGAATACAAATACATTATATCATTTTACAGTTAAATAGTATTTTTAAATTTTGAACATATTCTATTTTACAATAAAAATCTTATAAACAAAATTTTTGAATCCTTATAGCCTAAATAATTAATAAATATTAAATCAATTTAATTTAAAAATGAAAATAAGGATTCAAAAATTGAATATTGAATTATTGTAAAATAAACAATTTATAATATTGAATTATATAATATATTTAAGGAATCACAACAGATTAAAGTTATTAAACTATAAAATAGATTTATGGAAAAGGTAAAATGATCAATATATCTTAACTTTTAGATCTAGAACTATATTATCTAAAATTGAATAAACGTCAGTAAAACTAAATTTTTGTTTTCTTACAAAATTTTGTTAAAAATAACATTTCGGCGAATATTGTATCACCTTACATACCTCACGTTTCTAGTCAATTTTGTAAGTTTCAGTTTCATGTAGACCGTATTTAAACATTATTTTCCCATATACGAAGCTAGAAATTTATTTAGAAATAATTTATAGTTTGTTAAAACTTAAAACGTATTAAGAAAATTCAAATATCCATTCTCTGAAAATTTAATCAATTATATTTGTTAAATTTATTACAGTTTAAAATCGTATAATTGAGTTTAACTTGAAAATAAATATAATATCAAAAAATACAACTGTTTGACTTTGAAAGTAAGATGTTAAAAAAAAAACATACCCATGGATGTCCAGTATCGATCTTTACTCTTGCTATAGACCAAAAACCTGAGATCTGCAAAAACCTCACGGTTCTCGCCAACTAGCCTAGAAGGATCTATTGCAACATATGCAGAGATCCAATCCTCTACGGTAGTCGTGTTTCCAAACGGTTGGAGGATAAAAGTCCTATACATAATTTCCTGTATGAAAATTTATTACACAATCTAAAATAAATAACTAAAACTTATACCCGATAAAAAAAATGATATACCAGTTGAATCCGCCACAATTAATGGACAGATCTCATACTAACGTCGTCATTAGTTCACTGCACGATTCGATCCGCACGAAATAAGCGCTTGGTGGACGAGTTTGCATGAACTTCTGCTCGGCCGATAGCCTAGGGTCCACACCATTAATTGCTGCAAGCCTCGAACTGTGAGGGTTACAAAGCACTGCGTTGTTGGTTTCTTTAGTGGATACAAGACTTACTTGAATGGTGGCGAAGACAACACAAAAGAAGAAAGAAAAGAGAAAGATCGCACCATTTAAATTGACCTTTCCTTTCTCGTTTAGAAACATTGTGACTGTCACGTTTATTTTATGTATTTGTTGTTGTTTGGAAGGTCTTACATTCCTAATTTATAGGCATGTTCATGTGTAAAAAAATCATTAGGTAGAAAAAGCCAAAGTATAGGGAAACTAGGTGATCATTATCCGTCCTTCATGCAATCCAATATTATTATTAAACAAAACTATAATATCCGCTAATGGTATCTTACATCCGTTCACTCGGTTTGTGGATCCCACTCGCACGATATCACGAATCATTTTCTTATATGACATTCATCTTTCCACTATTTCAACTCAAACACGCTTAATTCTAGAGTCTTTTTTTATGTGTGATAGAAAAGGTAAGTGTACATTGGTGACATAAGTAGTCAAATCAATTCTATTAAGTCTTTCATCAAATACCAGAAATTGGGATATCACAATTCACCCCGCTCATAGAACGCAACGTCCTCGTTGGACACCATGACAGGTCACAAGACGCTTCTCGGGTCAACACCGAGATAACTAACCAGTATAATACCATTTATAATGTCCCGACCGCCAACTACTAATTGGCATCCACGCCTGCTCAGTCGGCCCGTGGGTCTCATTCTATGCGATGGACGGAGCGTTAATTTTTCCAAGTCTCAAAGGTCTTTTCACTGACCCTGCAATCACCACATGACCTTTTCCCCGTGCTTTGGCCTCCCTCGCATGATATCGCGAATCACTTCCCGATAAGTCACCCATCGGTCCACTACTCCAAGTCAAGCACACTTAACTCCTGATTTTTTTCTAGATGTGTGATAGAAAAGGTAAGTGAACTTTATGATATATGTAGTTTAATCAATTCTATTAAGCCTTTCATCATATACTAGAAATTTGGATGTTACTTAAATTGAATAATTTTAGTTAAAGTCACTACAACTTTTACCAAAAAAATAGTCATTACAAGAATACACAAAGTATACTGAAAAAGTTTCTGACAACTCAAGTCGGAAATTACTGATAGTATAGTGAGAATAAAGTGAGAAAGACAAAAATTCCTCGGAAAATTGTAGGTATATTCTGAAAAACCTATTTTCTTTGTATTTTTTGGAAAGTTTTTTTTGGATAACCAAAGGGGTGTTTGGTGGGTCGAGGTCCAACCAACTAATATTCTAGGAACTTGTCTACTGGTGTCAAACAGTCTCGGTTTCTCGCAATAAAAAATAAATATCCATGTCATCTTGCCACACACAAGCGGTTTATCTAAGATGGTAAATTTCAAACTCAGGATAGCACATTACCAATCACCACTCGACCATGATTTTGTGGTTATTTTCTTAAAAAAATTCATTGGCATTTCTTGAATTCTCGGTAACCGGATAGTTTGTCGGAAGTCTATAGAAATCAGTGGCAGTGCGTCTTCTCGGTAATTTTTCAGAGATTAAGACTTTGAATTCTTATACTTAACGCCACTTACTGCTCAAATTAATTGAAATTGGTGGTCGAATTGGTTTTTCTTAAGTTACCCACAAGTACCGTTCTCGAAAATTGATTCTATATATACATGCTGATTGATGATGATGGCTTAGAATCTGTGGATAACCATGATGACAGCTCGAGAAGCAGCAACGGCGCACGGATCCTTTCTCTCGCGGCAGCACAACTTAGGAATTAAAATCTTATGATTTTGTTTTCTGAGGAAGAAGATACATAAACATATACATATATGTGTATGATTTAAGGAAACTCAAACACCAATTTTTTAAAATCTATGTCTAATTTTTAAGATTTTATGATACCTAAACACAAATCTTAATTCGTGAAATTAAATGATTTTAATTTTATTTTTTGAAATCTAAATTTTCTGGGCAACTTTTCGGAAAAGTTTCCGATGTGTTTGTAACTAGGGCTGGGCATTTTATCCGTTAAATTTGATTTGGTTCGTTATTCGTTTCGATTCGATCCGTAAAATCCGGATATCCGTAAACCGTCGAAGCAAAGCAAATACTGTAATATCCTTTAGAAACAAATCAAATCACAAATACTAAAAATTTAGAGCCGGATATCCGATCCGATCCGACATTATACAAATAGATGTATATATATAAATAAATATAGATTTATAATTTTATAAAATTATTATTTTAACATATCATTTTATTAATTTTATTTAGAATTTACTTATAAGATCTTTTTAAAAACAAAAAAAAAATCAAAACATTTGTGTGTTTATAAGAAAATTTGATTAATTTTAGAAATTTATGGAATATATATTTTCATTTTTTTTTATTTTTTATTTTATATTATGTAAAAATATTTTTTTTGAAAACAAATTTTATAGTTTTTCTTAATTTACTTGTATTAAACAAAGTAGATGAGATATCGTAAATATCTCTAAAGCAAAACAAATTGGAAAATTGGATATCCCTCCATCAGTGCCCACCCCTATTTGTAACAATGCCAATGTTCACCGATGGTTGTCCGTCGGGCATGATCGAGGAGTTTCCGAGAACTCATTCCGACGAATTTACCGTGAACACGTTTTGGCGTTGTTGTCACCGATAACTTCCCGAGAACACATGATTTCTGATGCTCGAGCTCGGACAATTGCGTTGTCGTTAAGACGGAGACCTTTGATTCCGACGATTCTCCATCATAATAGCTGCTGGAGTAGAGCTTTTAGTCTGTAGTGAGTTGTGTTGTAACAACGGAATGTGTAATGGTTTTATCGAATTAATGATTCATTTTTGTGGTGTTGCATATCTCAAATGGCTCAATCCGATCCACATGGTGTTGAACAGGTAACCCATGGAATTGGTTTTGCTTTACCAAAAAACAAATCAATCAAGCTTTACATTTCCTTAAAACACTCACAGCCAAGCTAAAAGGGTATTTTTGGCTGTCGAAGCAATGTTTTTATTCCAGCCATTTTTGCTTTGCTTTCGAAAGGCTATACCAAAAATAGTTATTTATTTGTTTTACTATCAGTTCTGGGTTTTTAGCTGGTAACATTTTATTTTCCAGGGTGTTCTGGAGGTGTTTATCATTGTTTCCATAATATATATATATATATATATATATATATATATATATATATATATATATATATATAATATATAATATATATATATATATATATATATATATATATCATAAATATTGTGTAAATAAAAATGTCTATGATCTTGGATTTTTGTATTAGTAGTGGAGTCGCCTCTCAATAGTCTTCATCGTGTTTTTAAATATTATATGGAATATTTAGCATTGAGTAGATAAAGTTTCTTTTTAATAGCTCTCTCCTCCGTTTGACGCTTTCCAGGGTTTTGGAGGTGCCAAGATCAATGGCTCAAGCCAAAAATCTTCGTCGCCTCCTCCCTCTCGGATTATGAGTTACAAGGTGCAGTAGTGGTTGTTCGGTGGTGTCGTTGAAGATGTTTCTCCTCTCCACTTGGCAGATCTGAATGGATATCTAGTGCGGAGGTTCATAGGATGGATCAAAAGTTATGGTGTTTCGCTATCCAATAGTGTGCTCTTCTAGTTTGAGGACGACTAGAAGGCTGACGACAGCGACTGGTCAATCATTGGGGTGAGGCTCGTCTAATTGTCAAGGAGAGTTATGGTGTCTACAGATCTACGGTGAGGGATGGCGTTTCTCTCACGTAAGTTTATCATTGGTCCATCTTCTTTTCCCCCTCCCACCATGGGAGTTCGATAGGTTGTGATTTTCGGACCTAAGCGGCGATTTGAGACTTGAGAAGATTTAGAAGACTATGGTTTCAGAGTTGGTCTACGTTTTGGATCCAACGTTTAAGGCCGCCGGACAACTCTGTGGTCAGTAGATTTGGCGTTAACTGGTGATGGATCCACCGTCGGTCTTGGAAATACCAGTGATATAGCCTATTTATTACCAGTTTTAGGCCATGATATAAGCTTT
The DNA here is from genome assembly GCA_905132765.1 of Moricandia arvensis. Lineage (NCBI taxonomy): Eukaryota > Viridiplantae > Streptophyta > Magnoliopsida > Brassicales > Brassicaceae > Moricandia > Moricandia arvensis. The sequence goes on from CAJHQP010002225.1 coordinate 37,076, forward strand.
ATTTTGGGTCTATTATGTTTGTCTAGACTATGTTTTAAATTCTTAGCAGGTCCAGTTACGTTTTCGAGATATTAGAGCTGATCATTGCTAGAGTCGAAGTACAAGATAGTCGTCGATCGACGACTCAAACTTGTCATCGACCGATGGTACAAAACCAAGATCGATTGATACTGCACACTTGCCATCGATCGATAACCAATTCACAGACAGTCGATCTTAAGCCCAAGTTATAGAAAAATAACGAAGATACCCTTGACAATTTTTGACCTAGATTTTAGGGTTATATTTATTCTTTATGTATTACACACAAAAAGGTGTGGAGAGTTTAAGAGAGTTAAGAAAAGAGAGTTTAGTTTTCTATTAAAGTTTTAAGGTTTCTAGGGAAGAAGATTCATAGCTCCTTAGGGAGATTTGTATTTGAATCCCATTATTTTATCTATACATTATATTCAGATTATTGTTCTTACTTTACTATGTCTGAGTAGTTATCAACTAGATTTAGGATTGGATGATGGTAATCATGGATTAGCCAAAAAGTAGGATTGCTAGGTTAAGATAATATCCACCAATTGAATTTTGCTTGATGATTGCATTATAGAGTAGCTAACTAGGATCTCATAAGTAGGACATGGACGAATACGAGAGTAGGTTATGTACCTTAATAGACTCTATTGAACTAGGTTGTTAGGCGCATTCGAGAGCTGGTCTAATTAGTTTGGTGAACATATCAAATCTCGTTCACACTTCCTTTTGATTTCACCATCGATCGACATCATGCTTTAGTCGTCGATCGATGGGCTTTCCTTTTTCTCGCATACGAGAGTTGGAGTTAAAAAGATCATAATAGTTAATATTTGAGTTATAAAATATTTACATTTCTGTGCTTCGTATTTCCTATAATCCATTAAGCCTGAAACTCTAGTTCTAGCATATTTACATTTGAGTTTAGTTAGTTTAATAGTATATTTTCATATTTGCATTATTATCATATTTCCATATTGCATCTATCCCTCCTAATAAAGAATATTTCCTTAAACTGATTCTTTGTTACTGATATATATATCTACCTAGCTTAGTCTTTAGAAATAAGAAATCTATTGTGTGACATTGTTCTCTGTGGATTCGATCCCTAAGTACTACAAATGATCTCTCTTGGCAAGAGTTTATTTGTGTGTTAAGATTATGGTTAATCTGATAGTTAAGTGTTTAGGATATTCATACCCTACTAGAACAATAAACACACCATGTTAAATTTGTCACCGTTGTCGGAGAATATTGATCGCCATTAGATTTAATTTCTAGGATTTAGTCTAGGTTTGTTTTTACTTTCAAGTTACTAAATTTTTTTTCTTTGCTTTTCATGTTACATGCAAAGAGTACCATGAGCAATAAATGACAAGAAATATTATTCTCAGACCTAGAGAAACTCGAACGTACGATCCGCAAAGAAAGATGACAAGCATCGATCGACAACATTTACTCAGCGTCGACCGACACTTCTTTACGGATAGCATCGACTGACATTAGAACTCGAGCTTCGACCGACATCGACCACACCTCATCGATCGACGAACGCCTACCCGCATCGATCAACAACATTAGATGAGTTCAGATGTTTGAGACTATTGTATTGGTTCAGAATGAGAATGAAGACTTGCGTGACCTCAATGGTCACCTGCGTAATGCAGCAGGTCTAAAGATAGACAATAAGGGGGCTGTAATCCCTGATACAGAAACAGAAGTAAAAGCTAACACTACAGTAGCTCAACCTGAGATAATGCCCAAGCTGCTCAGAGAACACTGACTGACTACAACCATTCAGACCAGTTCTACGCGAGCAGATCCGTCATTCGTCCTCCAACTTTCCCGAGAAACGATTTTGAGATCTAGCCCGCTTTCTTTGGACTTGTAGCGCAAACACCTTACCATGGGTTACGACATGAGCACCCTATGGATCACCTGGAGCAATTTAAGGATCTAGTGACTGTTATTCATGCTAATGGAGTCCATGAGGACTATCTTTTCTGTAAGTTATTCAAGTACTCACTTGTTGGAGAAGCTTCATATTGGCTTAATCAGCTAGCACCAGGATCTCGGACATCTTTGACTGACATCAAGAATGCTTTCTTGCGTAACTTCTTTGATGACGCGAGAGCAGAAGATCTAAGGAGAAAGATTGCTACTTTTTCACAAGAACCTTCAGAGTCTTTCAAAAAATCTTGGATCAGATTCAAGTCATACCAGAGAGATTGTCCATATCACGGGTTTCAACGGAAGTGCAGATCCTTAGAACTTTCTTCAAAGGTATTGGATTGTAGTATCAGATGGCTTTGGACACAACTAATGAGGAACATTTCAGCACCAAGAGCCCTGAAGAAGCTGCTAGATTGATTGAGAATCTGACATCAAGCAGCAGTACCAAGAACACATATTTTGAAAGGAGGAAATCAACCCCAGCTGTGAGCAAGGAAAAGATTGAAGAAGTCAAGGAAAATCTGGATAATGTTCAAAAATTTCTCAAGAAACATGTTACTTTTGCAGAAGTAGAGGCAATAGAATGTGGAGAATATGAGATTGAAGAAGAATATGTTAATTACATCGATGGGAATAGTTTCCAGAGACAAGGGAATCCAAGTTTCAACAGAAACTCCAATGGGAATCGTCAAAGGAGTAATTTTAATCAGATTTCACAGTAAAGGCCTTTCAACAACAACATTACCTATGGATCTTCCTACTACCAGAATCCTCCTCCAGAAGCTCAAGAAAGCAAGATCGAAGCAATGGTTGATAGAGTTTTACAGGGACGACAGAAGATGATTGTGGATTTCAGTGGAAAAATAGATGGTCTGTACCTCAACCTCAATACCAAATTCGAAAACCTCAACACCAATGTGAAGAAGTTGTAGAATCAAGTGATGCAGACGAGTGAAACCATTAGGAGGCATGAGAACTTGATTGAAGAGAAAATAGAGGCTGGACAAAAGCACCACCTCAATGCATTGATTGATTATGATTACTAGCAGGAAGTTAAAAGAGAGAAGCTCAAAGAAAGCGATTTATGTGTGGAAAATTCCATGTCACTCGACACTTTTTATCAGCATCGATTGACACCGAGGAATGAGCATCGATCGACGGTTAAGCCTACAATATCAGTGGCTTCGTGTGAATTGACTAAAGTCAATCGACACAGACGTCCAAGCATCGATCGACAAAGTGATGTACGTATCAATCGCCAGTGCGACCTCAGCATCAATCCACATATGAGGAAACCAGTTCGACTGTCAAACCTCAATGCAAATTTGATTGTGCATCCGACCGTGACAGTTGTAGAACAAAATACAAACACATCTGAAGCTATGGATATCGACAGAGAAGATGAGGGACACTCAAAGAGGAGGAAAAAGATCCCTAAGCATCAATGCAGAGGAGCCAGTGAAAAGGAGATGGATAGCTTTGCCAAAAGAGTTTTTAAAATTCCTCTAGATATCTCTTTTGATGAAGCTTTTTAAACTCAAAGATTGTGGAAAATTTTCAGGAAAACAAGTATAACTCATAGTCCGAACTGGATTCAGCTGCAGAACATGAGAGGGAGTATGGTTATCTACAACCAGATGAGTTTGGTATTATGAGAGACCCAGATGGTCATGCAAGAGCTATGGATGTCAGAATTTTGCATGTCAAGAGGGAAGATGTGGAAGATATACTTGCGATGGATAATAGAGCTGGGAATCTCTTCGGCCAACAGTCTGATTATCAAGCATTGATCGAAGGTCACCATACACCATCGATCGACACCCATCAAGCATACCAAGGATACGGTGAAACTTACAAAGAATAAGATGCAGATTAGAAAGAGGAAGAGCTGATTAAGTATCGCGGCTTAGCAATGGAAGACACTGGCTGGGTAATGAACGCGAAAGTGGATAATCAAGCATCAATCGACATCATCTCCTTGCCTTCAAACATTATCAAACGCACATCAGAACAAGAACCAAGAGCAGAAGATACATGTGATGGTTAACTCAGACCATATGAGTTTGGAATTTTCAGAGATACAGAAGGACGTGCACGAGCTCTATATGGGAGAATTTTAAACATGCCTAAGGAAGATGTAGCAAATGCCCTTGTTATGGCAACTAGATCAGGAACTTTATTTGGACATCAACCATCGATTGGCGTCCAAGTACAAGCATCGATCGACAGCGAGGAACAAAAGAACATGCCAATCCACAATGATCCATACACTCCCAAACATCAAAAATCGATCAGCGACAGCCATCATGCATCGATCGACACTATTCTAGGGATGAACCAGTTTTGTACCTTTAATCTTTTTGGTTTAGGAAGTCCCCAATCAGCCGATTGGATAAACCCACTACTGATTGACTGTCATATAGAGCATGGACATAGAGCTTATGATACTAATGGCAGAAGAATTTTCCATTGGGAAAAGAAAGATGAGTATGGCATCTACATATATGAGAATGGCAATGCACGAGCTACAGACGGAAGAGTTATGAATGTACAATCAGAAGACATCATAGTAGTTCTTGAAAGAGCTACTATGTTTGAGCAGAGCTACTTATGTTTACCGAAACATGCAGCAAAAACTGCTATGTCTATGAAGAAGCAAGAGACATACAGCAGAGCAGAGATTGATGAAATTGTGCAAGAGATCTACAAAGCTCAAGAGAAGTCACTGGATGATTTCTACAAGAGGCTTGATGATGTCTACTATCTTATAGACAAGTGCCTCACCGGTTTGACTACACGCATGGATGAGATGAAGCAAGATTTGAATATTGTTCGAAGATAACATGCGATTGGAGCAGACAAAGTGACATCAATCAACTGCAACATCAAGCCATCGATCGATATTGAGTTCAGTGGAGGTTGCTAAGGAGATCATGAAGAATGAGAAAGCCAGAGGAGATGAGGCAATGAGAAGCTTCGTTGGTACATGGTTCCAGAAGAGCAAAGAAGATGTAGACACTTGTTTTCCAAGTGTTGATCCACCTCCATTCTAGTCAGAGAGTTCAAACGTCGAGCTTAAGATAATAACGAAGGTCAACCCACTGTTTAGTAAGTTTTTATTTAGTTTTTACTTATACTACTATTTATTTATGGTTTTAATTTGTTTTTACAGACCATTTAAATTCACCATCAATCGACACCGTAAAGGCACTTTCAGTCAACAATGGATCTCGACCATCGATCGATCACACAAGCCTACCATTGATCGACACCCTCTTACAAAGGGAATTATCTAGTTTTACACTTATGATTTAATTTTTCCTAATCAATCCGGGGTGGATTACAGTGGGGACAATGTAATTTAAGTTTGGGAGAGGTTCGCTAACGCTATTTATTTGTTTTTGAGTTGTATTTCTATAATTATATAAGTTTTTCAAAAAGTTTTATTGATTTAAGAAGGGGATTATGATCAAGATTTATTATTGAATTACCACTTAGAAGGTTGTTTGCAAAGATTACTAGAGATACCAAAGTGGATCATCCTGCCGCCGCTGATTTCCAATACTAATCTTGGCATTATTTGCTTGCTTTGGGGCTTGGTATATATTGGATCGGATTCCTTATGCAAGTCTGGAAGGTAAAAGTGTGCGTGCTTCTGATTCCCCTCTCTCTCCCCTTCAGATTAAAGAAGTCAAATAGGATTTGGTGGCTACAACCATTAAGGCTTGATTCATAGGATTCTAGAAAGAGATAAAGGTCAAAAAGAAGTGAACATAATCTGGTGGCAAAACCATTAGGGCTTGATTCATGGAAACCTGTCCAAATATCTCAGTCAATTAAAAAAATAAAATGATACCCTCAAAAGAAAGGAGACATTAACTGAGAGAAGTTAGAAGAGAGAGAGGAAATGGATCAGACAAGACTACCTATGTGCTCAGATACTTGCAGGGGTAAGACTAGGATATGGGATCGATACTCCCAAGGTAAGCATGCACTTTTATTTAATGCAAAGAAATTAACTCAGTAGATGGGCGAGTCAGACTAGTATTCGCTAAGTTGTTGGTAGAATTGATTTGGTTGCTATACTAGGATATGGTATATAAAGTTTCTCTATGATTGACTTGATAAGATGTGGTTGCAACAAAATAGGGTGACATTTATACTTAGACATTATGTGAGTCTTCGCTTTTCAAAACCTCTTTCGCAGGCTTGTTTGCTTGAGGACAAGCAAAAGTTTAAGTCTGGGAGAGTTGATAGCCTATTTATTACCATTTTTAGGCCATGATATAAACTCTATTTAAGGTCTATAATGTGTGTATAGGTTACATTTTAAGGTATTTCCTGGTCCAGGTACGTTTTGGAGATATATGAAGATACTTGGAGCTTTTAGAACATTTAAAAGAGAAGAATCCGTAGCTGATCATTGCGAGAGTCAAAGTACAAGATAGTCGTCAATCGACGACAAAAACTTGTCATCGACCGATGGTACAAGACCAAGATCGATAGATGTTGCACACTTACCATCGATCGATAACCAATTCACAGATAGCCGATCTCAAGCCCAAGTTAGAGACAAATGAAAAAGATACCTGGATGAGTTTTGACCTAGATTTTAGGGTTTTATATTTAGGCTTTATGTATTGCACAAAAAAGGCGTGAAGAGTTGGAGAGAGTTAAGAAAATAGAGTTTAGTTTTCTATTATAGATTTAAGGTTTCTAGGGAATAAGATTCATAACTCCTTAGGAAGATTTGTATTGGAATCCCATTATTTTACATATGCATTATATTCATACTATTGTTATTACTTTAACTATGTCTGAGTAGTTATCAACTAGATTTAGGGTTGAATGATGACAATCATAGATTAGCCCAAAAGTAGGATTGCTAGGTTAATAATATCCATGAATTGAGTTGTGCTTAATGCTTGTATTCTATAGTAGCTAACTAGGATCTCGTAAGTAAGACATAACGACTACGAGAGTAGGTTCTGTACCCGGATATACTATATTGAATTAGGTTGTTAGGCACATGCGAGAGTTGGTCTAATTAGCTTGGTGAACATATCAAATCTCGTTCACACTTCCTTTTGATTTTACCATCGATTGACATCAGGCCTTAGCCGTCGATCGATGGTCTTTCCTTTTGCTCGCATACGAGAGTTGGAGTTAAAAGTGTTAGAATAGTTAATATTTGAGTTCTAGAATATTTACATTTTCGTGCTTCCTATTTCCTATAATCCATTAAGCCTGAAATCCTAGCTCTAGCATATTTACATTTGAGTTTAGTTAGTTTAATAGTATATTTCCATATTTGCATTATTATCATATTTCTATATTGCATATATCCATCTTGATAAGAAATATTTCTTTAAACTGATTGTTTGGTATTGGTATATATATATATACACCTAACTTAGTTTTCAGAACTAAGAAATTTATTGTGTGTCATTAGTGTCTGTGGATTCAATCCCTAAGTAATACACATGATCTCTGTTCGCAAGAATTTTATTTGTGTGTTAAGATTAGGATTAATTTGATAGTTAATTGTTTATGAAATTCATATCTGCTAGAGCAATAAACACACCATGTCAACCGGCTCGGCGAAATCCTAGAATCATTCCCTTGAAACCATCTATGTTAAACGAAGCCGGAAGCTCTAGTTCCTCGTCTTTTCTCCCTTGGTAAATTTCGCCTTGCATCCTATTGATCTTTGTCTTTTAAGTGTTTCAATCTTGTCTTTTGACCTATGTTACTGTTTTCCGGCCGATGTACTTCTCCGATTTGTCAGATTGGTTTGATAATATATTTTAATTAAAAAGAATATAACTATTTATCGTAAACGGGATCTAAATAGAAATGTTTATTCTACTTTGTAGTTGTGCAAAATGGTATATATATATATAATAAGTTGAACATCCAACCTCATTTTCAACATGGATCAAATAAATTAATAAGACCGTGCGCAATCAAATTCACACCATTAGAAGAAAGTATGAGAGAAAAATTGAAACTGGATTCAAAAATGGTACCAAACTAGGTTTCCCGAGAAAAGGTACTCTGACAGAAAAATTTCTGTAATTCTTTGTAATCTGTTAATAAGCAGACCAAAATGTAAAACTGGTTTTTTATTCCAGTAAATTTTACACTCATTCAAAAACATATAAATATATAAGTTGTAACTCTTGTGAAGTAGTTCGTAGAGGAGATATTTATGGTGTCATCAAATTCTGTAAAAAAAAAGAATGAATCTGTTCTAAATATTATGTGATGTCAATTAAAGAAAGTCTTAAATTTACTTAATTATCAAGTTTACTTGTTTCCTAAGTTTTTACATGGTTCCCAAGCTATTGTAATCCTATATAAATGACCTATAATTCATGGAATAAGACACACTAATTCCTCTCTTTCTTCTCTACTTACAACACGTTATCAGCATGAAGCTTTAGCGATCTTGAACTAATAGGCATAGACTTTTATTATGTTATATTTTAGTCTATATCTAATCCTTCTTCAAATCATACTTATTATCAATTCATGGTTTGTAAGAATGGATTCATACACAGTACGATCTTAGGAGCTTTAGTCGACAATATTGATCTACTTTTGTTCCAAGGAAAGAAAATCGTTCGATTGAAAAAAGATCTTGTCGATTTTTGTAAGCTAATGCTCAAGAGTATGTGTTCTCTTTATTAATCATATGTGATGCTTATATTTTATTATTGAAAGTCATCACGTTAGTGCATAACACATTATTTATTTTCTTATAGAGTAACTATGGTGCTTCTTCATTTAGTGACAAGTTTAACTTTTAACACTTTATACATACACGAGTTTGATTGTTGACATATTTATATATGTAGGTTGTTAATTCAAATTTATTCATAATTGCATATTGGCAACATTGATTTATAATTACTAATTGAAATTTATTTATTGATGGCATTCACTGTTAATGAACATCTTATATGCATTTATATTTGATATTTTATGCGATAAATAAAATATACATATTGGATGCATAGGTTAATAATTATTTACTAAATTTGATAAGATATTGCACGTTGGTTTAATATTTAGGAATGAGTGCATGTAATATATACGAATGAATATAATATAGTAATAAAGTGTTACAGTTGAATGCATGTAATATATTATTTACATATATGGGTGCATACAATATTGTATAAGTCTTAGGTTGAGTGAATGCAATATGGATGTAATAATAGAAAAAAAATCTTTTTAGAAAATGAAGTCGGTTTATTCGAGATATATAACTTGTAAATATATCTTATTATTATTGTTTATTACCATTTTGTATATGAGAGTTTTTAAGTTTAAGGTTTTGCCTTAAAAGATCCATAAGTTTTGGAGAACAATCAAAAAAAAAGTATAATCACCTGAATGTGATTACCTAAAGCTAATTATGTGTTTTGCTTCTAAATATTACAAGACTTGAAGTCTGTAAATAAAACCCAACTATGTTGGATGCTAAATTTTAAAAGTAAAATATTCTTGAAGAGAATATAAGTGATGCAAATATATTAAAAAATACATACTTGTATTTTGTCTCCTTTAAACTCAGAAAATTAATGGGCTATTGATGTAAGATCATAAATCAGATCTAGATGGTTATGATTTATTCTCTTGAAGAGAATTTGACACTTTGAGGAAAAAAAATCCACACAAATAATATTAGTAAGGAAATGAAAATAAAAGTGGTTGTAGACTTGAATGTGGATATATATATATATGGTTATGGTCAAGGTCAAGACCAAATAGTTTTTTTTAGAACTCATATTCTCACTTGAAGTTGAGGAAATAAAGATGATAATAAAGAAAATATATGATTCAATCACCTAAATATGAAAGAAAATCATTGTGAGTACAATACAAGGATATATATGAATGCTCCATAAGATCACATAATATTTTTGCATATAAGAAAGCATTATTGTATTATATTCTTATACGTCTCAAAAGTTATAAGGATCTAAGAAAGAATATATGACCCAAAAAGATATATTATTGATTCAAAAAATGAGATTCATTCAAGATTTATAAACTTGTAATGTTATCATCTTGAGGGGAAGAGTTAGAGATTCATTCAAGATTGATAAGTATTTGATGAATATTTCGTAAAGTAAGTCCATGAAATTTTGAGACAGTAAGGAAACGAAATATTAAATTCATTTCAATCACAAGTATTCTTAAGGCTCTAAAAGTAATTTAGAGAGTATATACATCATTTTATATATTGTATTACAAAAATATTAGTGTAATGGAGATAAATATATAGTAAACCAGAAGTTTACAAAATACTTGGCATGAACCATTTAAACCATTTTGGTTCAGTAATGATGAGAAAATATATTTTATGATTTATGTGGAATTGTCATTGAAGAATCATCTAAATGATTTGACATATGTTGCTTGCTTACAAGATAAAAGAGTAATACGGTTTTCACCAGCCAAAAGAAGTTATTGGCATAAATAAATGAGATGTTGGTGGACTGATCACATACCGTGCATCTTTATAATATTTTTGAATTCACTTCTTAAAGTCTTTGACGACTATAGAAAATTCACTGGGATAAGTGCTAAACATTTTGAGCAACACTAGTTTGCATCAAGCCAATAAGAAATCATTAGTTCTCCCCACATTTGTATTGGGTTAGAAACCAACCATTTCATCTAAGAATGTTGGATGTGCGATATAAATCTCAGTTGCTCCACCACAAAGCTTTAAGTAAGATGAGTTTTCAAATGAGGTCAGAAATATATGTTGGATATGAATCTCCAATGATACTTAAGAATCTAGATCCATCCTTGAAGAATATAAGTAAGGCTCGATATGAATGCTAAAAGCGTATTAGTATTTCCATCATAAGGGGGAGAAAATAAACAACTGGAAAAGTAAATAAGTTGATATGAATTATCATTGATCCTTGAACTAAAGAGAAGGTCCAAAAGTCCAAAAGATAATTCAATTAGAGATTAGTAAAGCATTTGCCAAACAAATTTATTGATCCAATAAGAACTGATGTTCTAGAATAATAAGATCAAACTGCAAGTCACACCTGAAGTGTGGTAGACATGTTGGTTCCAAAGGTAAGAATCCTCGTAAATAAAAAGGAGCATATAGTAATAATGGTCAAAACAAGGCAATAGAATTTTAATGATCTCCAGAAGAGACATTAACATGACTGAAACAAATTCAGGTACCTAAGACAATGAAGAGATCTCAATAAGTTTTGTCATGTACGAAATATAATGGAACCGATAAGCAAATCGACGTCGATGATATTTATGCATACAAAGTAGCAGTTGATATGATGAATGAGAAAGATGATCATGAAACAAAGTCTATTGAAAAGTGTACACAAAGAAATGATTGGCCAAATCAGAAAGAAATAATAGTCAAATATATAAATTCTCGTGAAAGAGAGAAGTATTTGGACTAGTAATCCATACACCAAAAGGTGTAGAATAAATGAGATAGAAATGAGTTGTTGCACCAAATAAAAGTCAATATGCAATTGATTATGAAAAGACATAGTCTCATGTGGTAGATGCAACTATTTTCAAGTTCCTTATTAATCTGGCAATAAAGGAAGAACTTGATTTATATGACCCACTAGAAAATTATAATCTCTGAAAGATAAAATACATGAAGGATTAATGATACCAAAATCATGTCCCGAGAACTCTAGCTATTCGACAATATGTTTTATGAGATATATGAAATATTTGAGGTTAATAAATACATCCTTCATATTTATCTAGACATTATATATCAATAGAATTATTGATTTGAATATAATCAAAACTCCTAAAGAGTTATAGAAAATCTTATTTTGGAAGAAATTCTTGACAATACCATATTGTCTTTAAAGAATTTTATATTAAGATGCTCATATATGTTTGGGTCTTGAAGTACCATATTTAAAGTTTTATTTGAGCAAAGTTAATAACCTTTATGAGACTAAAAGATGTGATTTTATATAACAATAAATAAAGTCATAAATGTAACTTTATAATAAGAATTAAATAACTCATAAATGATTAGACAAGTGTATGTAAAGATATTTGACTTGAAGTCCAAATAGACCAATAGATTGTTTTCTATGTCAAATGGGAATTTATGGACCAGAAGTCTAATGACATATAAAGATATAAAGAGTTTGTTCTACTTAAGCTCAATTCTCAAAAGAGATATATTTTACTGGAATGCACATCTTGAAGATATTTCTTCAAGGAGAAGAAATGTGATAATATGTGTGGTTGTACTCTTTTTCCTAATCATGGTTTTTATCCCACTAGGTTTTTCCTTGACAAGGTTTTAACGAGGCAACAAAGAACACACAAATGATAGACTCAAAAAGAGGATTATGATAATTTCAAAATTGAAAGTCTATCGCTGACCTAAAGTATTTGAAATCAAGAGAATCGAAGAAAATGATCAAGTTATACAAAGACTCATGCGCTATAGAAGAATGACGATTTTCGTATCCTACAAGTTCATTCAAGTGAAAATTCGACTTATATGCACATGAGGGGAAGTCATTACGCGCTGCACTCTTTTTCCTTTAACTATGGTTTTTCCACTCGGTTTTCCTTGTAGTGTTTTTAATGAGGCAACATCTACGGCGTTTTGAAAAAAGTTCGGTATAATAAACATCAAGGAGAAGTGTTATGAATATTATGTGATGTCCATTAAGGAAAGTCTTAGATTTACTTGATTATCAAGTTTACTTGTTCTCCAAGTTCTACTTGGTTCCCAAACTATTATAATCCTATATAAAGGACTTATAATTCATGGAATAAAACACACCAATTCCTCTCTTCTCTTCTCTACTTACAATACGTTCGTCTTAGTTGGTTGTTTTCTTTTTTTTCACGAATCTTAGTTGGTTTTATCTATACTAAAACAACATTTTAAATTTAATATAGTCTAGATATATACCAAACGTTTTAAAAAATATCGTTCGCTTGTATCTGCTTATCCTCTAGACCCTACAGAACCTGATAATTGGGATGAACTCTTAATGCTAAAGTTACTAATGAACAAAATGATAAATAATCATGTTAGGAAGATTTGTTAATTATCCGATTGAGTTACGATTTCATTGGTTTTATTTCATGGACCAAAGGTCCTCGTGATCCACGTGAATGAATTATTTATGTGGGTTTGATTTATATGAATGAAACCATTGACCCAAGGCATCGTGATCCGCGTGGAATTTGCCAGTTATCGCATTTATCTAAGATATTCACTGCATTATTGGTGGGATCAAAGTTCCATATATTCCTCCCACCTAAAAAAGTCTCATATTCCCAATGTTTCATAATACCTCCTCCATTTTTTTTTATATTTAACATTTTATGATTATATATATAGATTAAGAAACATTTAATTTTTTTTATCATTTTCTAAACAAAAACATCATTAATTGTTTACCTAACAACAATCCAACCTCTAATGAAATAGAAGCTATAATATCATTGGTCATGTTACATTAACTACTATTAAATTTTACATAGAAAATTAAAAACTTCAAATAATTTGAAACAAAAAATTTCTCTAAAACATCAAATATAAAAAAAACGGAGGAAGTAAGTGTTATTTTAACATTTTTATTATTACATCAAAAGTGTTATTTCAGAATTTGAATGCAGATTATACTTATTTTCAACTTAAAATTAATTGCAAACTGCATCGATTTTGTAAATAATTTTATTTATCTCAAATACTATTGTCATATAGGTGTAATTAATAACAAATAAACCCATTTCAATCATTTTCTTAATTTGTGTGGAAAAATATTAAGGTGACACTTATAAAAAACGGAAGGAATACTCTTTCTTTTTCTTTTTGTTTTAATTAAATAAAAATAAATGGTAAAACACCACAAACCAAAGTAATTACAATTTACTTAGGACTATCCAGATCCTAACACATACTGATCCATTACATCTTGATCCACTATCTAAAACTTCCACAAAATCGCCCAAGTCTTTTAGGTTTCACTATATCTTACTATTTTTCCTCAAGCGACTGTTTTCTCCGAAAGTCCTCGAATCATATCCAATCCGTAGTCATGCATCAAAATTGGAGGACTAGTATGAATAAACCGTCGATGTTGTTGGATGAAGTCGATCCGAACCAAAGAGGAGAAGCCATATTCATCATTGAGATTGAATGTCCATGATCCCAAGCAGCACCGACACCTCCACAGCCCTAACCACTAATGTAACCAACTCGTAAACCCAAGCACCATTTAGACCATTGTAGACACAGTTACCAATCGTGTAAACCCCATAGAGGAAAACGAAGTTGAATCCAGAACAAATGAAGAACAAGTTGAAGACAGAACGTCAACGATTTGGAAGAGACTGGAACAGTGTCACAACAAGAAACGGACTCGCATGCTGCGGTATGTACTTGAAAGGATGACTATGTAGGAGTTGGTAGAACTTGATAACTTGGTGAAATTTGTTTCGGATATTATAAATTGAACAAATTAGTAAAACTTAAAGGGATTAAAAATTATAGAACTCTGTAAAAACTAAGTAAAAATTTAAATGAATCGGTATATAAAACTTTGGATAACTTAGTAAACTTCAACTAATTTTGATTGTATAGCTGTGTAAAACTTCTTAAAACTTAGTGATACTTCAAGTGTATCATTTTTTAGTGGAACTATAATTGCATGATTGTATAACTTATGATATTTCTAATTTGATATACTTGTTCTGTTTTTTCTTTGTAATGAAGCTTTCAGAGGACGAAAATAAAGCGATGCAACCACTGAAGATGCATTTTCCTCCAATCGAGTATAATAAAGTGATTAAGATTTTAGCAAAGTGTTACATTGAGAAGGCTATTAGTAATCTGAACAGAAGGTGATGAAATTCTTCATAGAGCAACCCACAATTCTGACATTTCTTCCATTTAAAAAACCGAAAGCACATGTGGATGGGAATGTGTGATGTAACCCTGCCCAGCTGTGCAATCATTCAAAACTACCCGAGTTGTACCTTGAAGAAGCTTGTGATGGGAGAAAGACCAACCAGATCTCAAAGGGGAGTTTTGGATACTACCTCACTCCATCAACTGACCAAGAAGAGTATTCTAGTCAAGCCAAAACCATTTCATTTTGTGGGGTTACAAGAAATGATCAAAGAATTGACTTTCTCGGTCATATCGGTTCATGGAGGCCACCTGATGATCTAATGAAGTTCTTGTTTCTCCTTGGTGAACCAATACATTATTCTATGAAGCCTAAATCAGTATTACATTCCAAGATGTCCAAGAAATCTTATGGCCACGTTTTGGATCCAGGGGCCCACGGAGAAGTGATTTCAGCCCAAGAAGAAAGTCATAACAAATTCATAACAAATTCACTATGGACCTGTTTCAAGCCAAATTGGACCAGCCCTTTGTTCAGTCCATTTCAAGACCATTCTCACCAAGAATACCAAGAGGGAGTCAGCAAGAAAGTCAAGGTCGTGGTCATGCAAAGAGACATTCAACAAAACACTTATTATGGTCCAAAATCAAGTCTAACATTCCTAGTTTCTAAATTTCTTAATTTCTACACTTTGTGTTTTTCATTTCTACAACTTGTAACACCTATATAAAGGGGATGGACGACCAGAATAAGATTCATTCACCTTTTTTATCAAAATTCTCTCTAAATCTGTGAATCCCTTGTTCATCCATGAACACTGATTGCTAGGAGTTCATTCTCTGCAAGAAAAACTTGTCTTTGATCACAAATAAAGTTCATTCTCTTGATCTTAGACACATCTACACAAGATCTAATCAGTTTATAGATCATTTCTGAAGATCATCCAATCAATCCATCCATCATCATAAAAATCAACCCAGATCTCTCTTAAAACCATCAGATCATCCTTCAAAAGATTCAGGGACAAACGGTTCTCCTCTCCAAGGGTTCATTAAGTGGTATCAAAGCAGATTTGAAGACTCTTGATCTCTGGTATGATTCTGACTTTCACATTCTTTCTGTTTTTGGGGATTTTGATCATCTGATCTTTGTTCCCTTTATCAAACACTCTTTTATGTCTAGCTGTTGTATCTGCAAGAGGGCCAACCAGATTATCAAAAAAAAATGAAAAAAAAACGAAATCAAAAGAAAAAAAACCCTAGAAAAGTCGAGGAGAAATCCGACTAAGGCTGAAGAGAAATCCAGCCTTGGTGGTTAAAGCCTCTTGCAAACAAAAATCTTGCAATCTGTGTATCTCTTTCTTCTGATTTGGATTGGGGTTTGTTCTCTAAAGGCTTGATATTTGTTTGTTGCTGAGCTATTGGATTCACAGAAAACAAAAATTACAGAAAAACTTGAGGAGAAACACAAGAGAGAAGTGAGGCTTTGGCTATATGTTATTGTTCTAATTTTCTTGTTGAGTTTCTTAACAGGAAACTATGGCTGGAGATGTCAGTAAAGAAAGAAGGAACCAACTGTGACATTGAATAAACTGCAGATGGAAGCAATGATGTTTGAGATAGTGAAAAGAATGAAAAAGACTGATCCATTTCAACAGAAACATGCTGATGATTTCTTTGGTAATGTTTCTCAGGTACAGAAGGATGCTAGGATAGAAATGAGGAGCAGGATACCATCTTTATGTTGCAGAAACGACCCTAATGGCTACTTGGATTGGGAACAGCAAATGGAACTTGTTGTTGATGGCCAAAACTACTCAGAAAGAAAGAAGGTTAGATTGGCTACAACAGAGTTTTGTGGTGATGCCATTCAATGGTGGGATCAGCTTGTTACTACCAGAAGAAGAACAGGAGAAGCACAAGTTTCATCCTGGTTTGAGCTGAAACACTTCATAAAGAAACACTTTGTTTCTGGTAACTCCAGCAGAAAACAACTAGGACATGCCAAAGAGGAGACAAGAGCTTTCCATGATCATGATCACCAAAGAAAGTCTCAGTCACATAAGCAAAGAAGGCCATACCCACGTCCTCTCTCAAGAGTCAGTGAGCCAGTGCGTTCAAAGAAGGAATCAGCTATCCAAAAGCTAAAAACAGAACCATCAAAGGTAAGTGAAGAACCTGGACATAACCTGAGTGTTCTCTTTTCTCTTCTGAATCTGAACATGTTATCAATAAAACCTGTGAAGAACTAACTTGTCTTGAACCGGTGCATCCGAGTAGTCTTGCTTCAGTGTCTCAGGTCTCAGAAGAACACTCACCAAAAACAGAACAAAAGATTTTAGCACAAGGTGAAGTGATGGAGCAGAAGGGCAGCTTGGAGCTGAGCACAATTCTCAAGTCTTTGTTCCCTAGCCTTCAAGAGCCACAGTAAGGAACTTAATAAGATTATTTCAGTGCCTTGATTGTTTGTTTTGGTATCTTCTAAAGATGAAAAACATTTTGGTCGGGAAAATATAAAAGAATTTTGTGTTTCAAACTCTGTTTTTTGATAACATGATTTATTCTTTTCAGAAACTTGAACCTGGCAAACTCTTTGATCAAAAACGTTTTCAGCGTTTTGTTGACCACTTTCTTGGTCTTGTTTTGAGTTTTGATCAGATAATGGAACACAACAAAAGCCTTAATCACCCTGAAAAGACATTAGAGTTTGTTCTGCAACAACCTGATTTCTGTTTCAGAAAACCTTGCGATTCATTTGCTTGCTTTAGAGATATGGCTTTGATCTGAGTTTTTCTAGGTACGAACTTGTCACTAATGGTTTATTTTCATCTGATTATCCCATGACTAAACCTAGGAAGTTGCAGAAACCGAAATCACCTACGGCTGAAACTGAGTTCGTTTTGATTATGTTTTGAAAACATGATGGTTTATGTTCTGAAACTGGAAAATCTTGGCATGTTTTGAGATTACGCTTTGAGAATGGTGTTGTTTTAAGCTTATATGATATTCTGGTTTACAGTACATTCTTTGAAAAACATGCTGATCGTTTTATATGCGATTCTCAGATTGAACGTAATCATTTGTGTTCTGATCTGAGAAAGCTAGGCACGTTTTGAAGTTGTTATTTGTTACTGAGTGCCTTGATACCATTCTGGTCAACAATACTTACTTTTATGTGTGTTTTGAGTGCCTAAAACAAGTGCAACATGTTCTCAGAATGAAACTCTTGGTTACTGGTCAGATTAGAAACATGTATTGCAGTTAAAACACTAGATCTCTAGGATGTGTTATGAGTGTCTAGAATCAGTCTCAAACAAGTGCAAGGGACAAAATCAGAGACCATGCTTATCTGCCTGAGATTTGGAGATGGAAGTACTTGAGGAAAATGGCTTCAAAACTTCAAGGAAGTTTCTGTCCAAAACCTTACTTCGATGTTGTTTCATACTTATTTTCTTCATAATAGGCATAGCTTCTAACTTGTTTCCTTTTGATACAGGGATAGAGATTTGAGGAAAATCTTTTTAAAGGAGGAGGTGATGATGTACCCTGCCCAGCTGTGCAATCAATCAAAATTACCCTGAGTTGTACCTTGAAGAAGCTTGTGATGGAGAAAGACCAACCAGATCTCAAAGGGGAGTTTGGATACTACCTCACTCCATCAACTGACAAAGAATAGTATTCTAGTCAAGCCAAAACCAGTCCAGTTTGTGGGGTTACAAGAAATGATCCAAAGAATTGACTTTCTCGGTCATATCGGTTTATGGAGGCCACCTGATGATCTAATGAAGTTCTTGTTCCTCCTTGGTGAACCAATACATTCTTGTAAGAAGCCTAAATCAGTATTACATTCCAAGATGTCCAATAAAGCTTATGGCCACGTTTTGGATCCAGAGGCCAAGGAGAAGTGATTTCAGCCAAAGAAGAAAGTCATAACAAATTCACTATGGACGTGTTTCAAGCCAAATTCGACCAGCCCTTTGTTCATTCCATTTCAATCTCATTCTCATCAAGAATACCAAGAGAGAGTAAGCAAGAAAGTCAAGGTCGTGGTCATGCAAAGAGACATTCAACAAAACACTTATTCTGGTCCAAAATCAAATCTACATTCCTAGTTTCTAAATTTCTTAATTTCCACACTTTGTGTTTTCATTTCTACAACTTGTAACACCTATATAAAGGGATGGACGACCAAAATAAGATTCATTCACCTTTTTTTATCAAAATTCTCTCTAAATCTGTGAATCTCTTGTTCATCCTTGAACACTGATTGCTTGGAGTTCATTCTCTGCAAGCAAAACTTGTCTTTGATCACAAACAAAGTTCATTCTCTTGATCTTAGACACATCTACACAAGATCTAATCAGTTCATAGATCATTTCTGAAGATCATCCAATCAATCCATCCATCATCATAAAAATCATCCCATATCTCTCTCAAAACCATCAGATCTTCCTTCAAAAGATTCAGGGACAAAAGGATCTCCTCTCCAGGGGTTCATCAATGTGGATTCTCATTCTGCGGACAAATGGCACACATAAGGAGTTATGGTTTTTAGTAAATGGCTTCCCAGTCTGATACTCATTGGTTGAATGGCCTCCCAATCCGATACACATAAGGCGGTACTACCCAACCTTTCATAGTTGTTGGGATAAGATTGGCAATATAGTCCTGAGAGAAGTTGGACTCATCTCAGGACTATATTTCCATGCTTAACCCAACAACTATGAAAGGCTGGGTAGTACCTCCTTCATCGACAAGTATTTTGAACCATGGAAAAACAATACATTCGGTTCTGTCGAAAAGAAACTTTGGAAATTAAAGGAAAGCCATATGGGGATCGTTTGAAAATGGCCCTTCTATACTTCTTATCCAGTGTCATCGTCGGAGGCAGAAAGTATGGAGAAGGAGCATCACCTGTGGACATTTTTTTCCTTAGAGCTATGGATGATCTAGAAGTGTGCGAAACCTTCCCTTGGGGGCGTTATGCATAGGATTATGTTGATTATGTTGTTTTTTGTGTAGATGTTATCCTTTGAAGCAATTCCAGTGTTAAGGAATCATTACCATGAATAGGTGGATGGTACAAAAACTGTTTGCCCGTGGATGTCTAAGGTACAATGCAAAACCAAAGGTAGAACTAAGTCTTACAGTATCAAAGATATGAATGGGAGACTTGGCACAACTAGTTAATTAAAATTTGTATGTTTCAATAGATTTGATTTTGAATTGTGTACATAGGATATTGAGAGTATCTTTGAAAGCAACACCGGCGAGAGGACTCTTTGAAGAGATAATGCACAAGGAGAGTGGTTGGGATGACAAAGAAATTGCTATTGTTGATGGTTTGACGAGATTATAAAGGGGAAATAAACAAATTCCTCTTTGAAGAACTGTACAACAACGATTATTACAGCTCGGACAAAGAAGGTAGAAGCTACCATCACTCCGCTTTTGAGAATAATTCAGTTGAGATTCTCGCATTTGGTATGAGTCTCTTGAGTTGTGGGTTTAAAAGAGCTTGAATGTCGGTTACGAATGCTCTCGAGATGGTTTTGAGGGAGTGAAAGTTATTTTCGTACTGAATAAAGGAATGAAAGAAAAAAGTTGATTCACTGGGTAACAGCTACACTCTCAAAAATATAGTTATGTTGCTAAGAATGGAGTGGTTTCCGGACAGAGTGTTCTCGAAATTGCTCTAAGGGAGAAATTGCTCATCAAGTGGAGATGGAAGTTGCTCAGAATGATGATGTCGAGGACTTGGGCCAAGGAAAAGTAAAGTGGAAGATAGCGCTGCATCACACACATCATACTGACTCGGTTGCAGATCAAAAGTGTTGCATCAAGTTATTATGGATGTTACATCTGATCGTGGCTTAGGTTTGTGAGTCTGTATAGTCTAGGTTTTTATATGTGGGAAGCTATTATATATATCTTGTATTCAACCCTAAACTTGCACGCGTTAATCTCAATATTGCCTCCAATAATAAGATCTCTCTATGCTAGTGGACGTGGCCAAGTTGGTGAACCACGTTAAATATATGTGTCGTAGTTACATCGCTTTATCCATCTGTATCCGCATCTGTTCCTTCTCATGTCTGTTACAACAAACTGGTATCAGAGTATCATGTTGGTAATATGGTGAGAAGATGTCTAGATAAACGCGAAGATCGAAAATTTTTATGAGAGAAAAGCTTATGTCTTTGGCAGATTAAGAAGGAAGCGTTGTTGAAGCAACATGGCATATGGGACCGCTGTCAGAGAAGAAATATGATGCTGCTGATTTGGGGACTCTTGAAGAGAAGGTGTTCTCACCAATTTTGTTGTGTCTAGTAGACGATTGAAGTGTCAGATGAGAAAACCGCTGCTAGTTTGTGGTAAATATTTGGAGAATGTGTACATGACAAAATCTCTGACGAACAAGTTACTTCTGAAGCAACATCTATTGGCCTTGCGTATGCAAGAAGGTATTGAACTTCACAACCATCATGCAGTTAAATTCAATACTACTGGAAGCTGTGTAAACATTGATGTTAAGCTGGAGGATGAAGACGATGCACTAATCATGTTCGTTTTTCTCCCGAACTCCTTTGGAAACTTTGTGCAATCTTTCATTCTTGGCAAAGATACACTGAAACTGGAAGAATTTAGGTCGATACTTCATAGTTGGGAATTGCACCATAAGGCATCCAACTCAGGGAAAAATAATCAAGCATCGGGAGGTTTATTCTTGTGTGAATGGATATGGGAACTTAAGGATTTCAAAAGATAAGAAATCATTCCCAAGGGGTCCTAACCCAATTGATATATATGCAACTATTGCAAAGAGTATGGACATTGGAAGTCAGACTATCCCAAGATTTAGAGCAGAAGTTTGGGTCTAGTGCAGTAGTCGAGAATGAAACCAATCTGACGATGACATCGCTCTTGTTTTGCATGGACATACACACATTCTTCTGATGTCGTGGGTCGGTCTGGATACAAGGATCATACCTAACATTATGACGCGCGGAGAGTGTGTTTTTAGAATACCACACATGGTGCTTGTGCATAGGACCATATACACCGGGCAGATGCTCTACTAGATGTCGACTGCAATGCTCGTGCTGGGACCAAATGCTCACTAAGAGCCGCAGATCTTCCATCATGCGATGTTACAACCCTCTCTTAGGATAGGATATTCTCGCTTTTGGGCATAATCCATCACAGATTTGTTCTTGAATTGAATTATTCCCTAAAGGGCCTCATAAGTTGAGTTATACCATAGATACATTATACCTATTTCTCTCTAATATTTGAAGTGGACTTGAATTGCCATTTTCTTCTCAAAATCTTCCACAACCAAGGATCATGGAACCTTTGCTCTGATACCAGTTTGTGTGAATGGACCAAATCCCTCCTCGGCCAGATGCTCTACTAGAGCAATCGAGATGCTAAAATAGAGCCATATGTCCGTGGAACCAAAATTTGTACTATCAAATTGTTATCGAAAGAAAGCATAGCTTTCCTTGAGGCCCAGATTCTATAGGAGGGACAAATGACAAGTGATCAAATAAATTCAAAAATACATAAAGAAAACAAAACGATTTATAAAAAAGTAGATATTTATTTTCAACTTGTGTATGAGAGTTCCGGAGACAAAAAAACTTACAAGAAGTTTGTATGGAAACAGATTCAACGGAAATCATATAACATAGGCAGTAAATCTAACTAAGTTCGCTAGCATAACCACATATGTCGAGAAAACCTACTGAGCTGCAATCATTTAGCAAAGACCACAAAAATACAAAAAAAGGTTCATTATTTCGGACTGGACCTTATGAAAGGTTGCCTACGTACCCTTTTGAGGATCAAGACGAACGCATAAATTGACAAATTTCAAACAAGATATCGAAATGCCTTTGCGAGTTCTTTAGTAATCGAGTGCAAGCCATAAGTTGTGTTTTATAAATTTTCCCCAGACCGTTGATTTATCGATGTTAGTTTTTATGTCGTGGTCTTATGAACTGATAAAGCAATTCATTTAGTTGAAGATACATGGTGTAAGTTACTAGTATCGTCTTCACGTTTGAGTTTAAACTTTATGAGAAATAACACTCTTGTCCGTAAAAATCTCAACATAAACTCTGATTGCGAAAAGGAAAGGACTTTTAAATCAAGATTAAAAGGAGAAATGATGAGAGCCTTATTGTGCGATGAGTGAGCCTGTTTGGCGACATTGACCAAGGAGAAGGTGTGTTTGGCGATTTTTACCTAAGAGAGGGGTGTTTGGCGACATGGAGGAGAGAGAGAGAGAAAAGAGAGAGAGAGAGAGGAGAGAGAGAGAGGAGAGAGAGAGAGAAGAAGAGAGAGAGAGAGAGAGAGAGAGAGAGAGAGAGAGAGAGGAGAGAGGGGCTGTTTGGCGACATTAAGTTGAGAGAGGGGCTGTTTGGCAAACATGGAGGAGAGAGATGGCTGTTTTGGCGACACTGAGGAGAGAGAGAAAGGGTGGTAGTGCCTTTCTTCCATCTCATTCTTTTCCGTGATCACTTTTGATGTCTATTTCATGTTTTTAGAATGTTATATTTTTATAGTTTTTATGCGGAAGATTATCTCACAGATTTCCTATGAGGTTCTTCCGTTAAAAGTTCCTATCTTTTGTTTTACGGAATATTATTTCGTAAAAACTTTCATATATGACATTTGTAAGAACGTTTTTCCAATCTTTTCATGTTTGGATAGAAACTCTTTCATTTTTTTATCGGGACGAACACATGAAATTTTGTTCTCATATCCTTATTTAAATAGGCTCGGCCTTATTCAGTGTAGTTTCTCCAACTTATATCGGCTCATATTGATTTAAGGCATATTTTCTCGGAAGATATTGTTGTGACCGATTTTAGGCCTAAAAATTAGCCCACAGATCGCTAGAATTATGTATATTCTCGATGAGTAGTGATAGGCATGTTAGGTGGAATCAATGGCCAAAAAGGTCAATTGGCGAAACCAAATTTTATCCTAATGTTGAATCGGTTGGTTAACTCTTCATCCTCATAAGAATGGAAAAGTGATTAGATTGGGGCTGAGACTTATGAAGGCTGCATGTGTACCCCTTTTAAGGGATCAACATTCGTAGTTCGTCTGGGAGTTAAGATTCTTACAACATGTTTTCAAATGGACCATTACGGCCTAGTTACTGTAGTGTGTGGAGATTTTCTAGCATGTTTCTGCCAGTGGCCTTTTTTTACCTTTGTTTGGCCATGCAGATTAGCCTCTATAGCTGTTTTTTGTGGATCTATAAAATCATAGTTTTTCTATTTTTTTCTAAAAAACACGCATAGAGAAGCTATACGCAGAGATAGAGAGAAAGAGTATAATTTTTCATCTCATTTCTAACGCTAAGCGAATCGTGATACTTGTCGTTGTGAAGATGAGATATCACAAAGGATTTTTGTTCGCAAAGTCTCATAAACTCGAAAATATAAACGCAGGGACATGCTTTTGGGATCTCGTATCGGGTTCGTTGATACTATGCCTTGAGATGTTCGAGACTAGTGTTCTGGGTTTAGGGCCAAAACCTAGGCTTTTTATTGGTTTAGGGCTTGTGATGACTGTTTCGGCATAAAATCACCCGTTTCGGTTCCACCTGATTTCATTACAATTTTTATGTCTGCGAAAAGTTTCTCGGCTTTGGTGACTTGCCATCGATCTGGAATCCCAGCATCTCTCCAAAGACAAATCTCAGACCATGGGAACAGTATTTGGAAGATACTGACCAAAATTTTGGATTTCTATTATATAGCGCGCTTATTATCCTTGTGTCAGATGTTTGAGAGCCTATCTCCATGGAGGGATATGGCTAAGTCTGTTTAGGACGTTAGAGTTTGTTTGTTGTGATCAGCAACAAACGTAATGGTAACTGTTACCGTTTTGAGTTTGAGCCTTCGAAAGGGGTGGTGATTTTGAAAGATGTTAGTGCGTACGACTGTTCGAGCTTTCCGAGATTGAACTTTCATCAAGGAAAAAAAATTACGTCGAAAGCCAGTTCTTCAAGTGTTTCCGACGTCTCATGGTGCAAAGACTGGTTTTTTCTTTTGAGTAACATTTTACGTTATGAGAACTGCTAGAGAGGTTTTTTTGAGTTTGCGTGAAGATGTCTGTTTGACCTGAGGCGAGAAATAACTTATGTTTTGTTGGCAGATGTTTCGCAGCCGAAGTTAGTTTGTATAGCGAATTAATCGAAAGCGTCTTTCGTATAGAATTTTTCTTTCGTAATTCCTGTTTCTGTTTAAAAATTTTGCGGGCTTAGAGATGGTTTGCGGTTTCGCAAAGGTTTGTCTTGACCTTGCGGCAGATAAACGTTTCTTGGTTTGTTTGCGGATGTTCCGGAGCCAACAGCTGTTCTTCTGTTTGGATGTTAAATTTTTTTGATTTGCGATCGAGGGACGTAAGACCAAGGGGTCGGGTATTTTTTTCTTGAAAATAAATGTTTTCATTTCACTGTTCTTTGTGAAGGGTAGGCCTTCCGAGATTTATTTCTTGTATTTTTAGGAGGATATTTTGTATAGCTCTAGGAGCTTTGTTACGAGTGTTTCCTCATATGCCACGTTTTACGGGTAACACTTTGCAGACTTAAAGTCCGTTGTGGAGCATGTCGAACTTGCGTGATTGGGTTAGAAGTTTATATTTCCATTACCTTTTAGTATTAGGACTGAGTCTTGTTTATGATACTTATCGTATGATTTCTGTTTTGGGTTATATGATAATTGTTTGTGTAGTCATCACTCGACGTTTTTAGACGCAGTCGCAGATTGTCGTTTTTGCCATTGAGTGACTAGGTGGCGCTTTTGCGTTACTCAATTTTTTGGCTTGGTGTGAAGGCTGTGTCCAGCTGCAAAGCCGGGGACGTTGTAGTCTAGGATTAGCCTAAGCCAATTTTTGTGTAGCATTAAAGTCATGCTAGTTTAGGATTGTCCTTAAGGGGGATGCCGAATTCTGGTCGGGCTTTAAGGGAAGGCATAATTGGCCGAGGGCCAAAGATCTTTTGTTGAGAGTGACAGGACAAGTATGCCGGAGATTTAGCGCTTAAGGTGGCCGATGTGGTTGAAAACGATTTTCCACTTCAGGTTTCAGTCATACAATGAGTGTTTCCATATAATGCTTCCTTTAGTCGTAGGAATTCTTTTGCTGTAACTTTTTATGGGTTATAGAAAGCCGCAAATCTAAAAGCTTTGTCCGCAGGAACCAGAAGCCTAATAGGCGTTGATACTGAATTAACTTGGGAGTCTAGTTACAGGCATGACTGCCTACTTGGATGATTAACGTGAGGAGTGAGAGGCAGAAGCCAGCGAGCTGGAGATTAAAGGAAGAGCATCTGTTTTAGATCGATAGTAGCGACAAGAGATGAAGCTTTAGCCATTTGTCAGTCAGAAGATGAATCATACAGATTCGTTTTCTAGCCATACAAAAATTGTCTAACAACACTTCTCTGTAAAATATGTTATGGAGACATACAAAGTAAGCTATATTAATCCGCACGATTTACGCAGAAATGTTTTCCGCTTTAGATTTCGATCTTATAGTGAAAGTTTCTCTCTCGAATCACTCATGGGAGTTTACCGAAATTATTTCGATTATTATACTTTGCGAGAAACGTTTTCGCTAGGGTTTTTGAGAAGGAATTCTCATGACATATTTATTTTCTATGAGAGCGGATAAACGAATATCCGTGTCAACCAGCAGGTAGATTTAGATCAACGAGTGCGGGAGAAAGCCGTATACCTTTGTCACTGCTACTATGTTTCTACGATATTCTTTTCGCAATTTGTTTTGATGCTTTCCATGACCTCATTTTGAAACTATGGACGAACTTTGGGAGCAATATGCCTTTTTGGCTGTTGAAGATGTCTCTTATAATTTGGTTTATGCGGAATTTGTCAAGTTAAGTCGCGTTCCTGATGATTTTAGCTAACCGTTGTATTATATAGTACAATGTGGTACAAGTTGTTTAATAACTCCATGATTGCGATGAAGACGATGCAGCTAGATTTCTTGGGACGTATATTTTTGCTTAGGTTTTGCTATGCTCACTATTCAGCTGATAGAACGAAATCTTAGATTTCGATTTAC
This sequence comes from Moricandia arvensis, assembly GCA_905132765.1. Lineage (NCBI taxonomy): Eukaryota > Viridiplantae > Streptophyta > Magnoliopsida > Brassicales > Brassicaceae > Moricandia > Moricandia arvensis. The sequence continues at coordinate 64,065 of CAJHQP010002225.1, forward strand.
CTTTTGGCACGATTCAATGGAGCGAATTACATTTCTCACTAAGTGAGTCTATTACTTCCTAACTGCTGCTAGAGCTATGCATTCTACGAAAGCGTTTTGCTTGCTAGCCCAGCAGGCAAAAGAGTTTTGAAGTATGGAGCATACGAGAATAATATACATACTCACTCCGCTCACCTACGAACGGAGAATGGCTTGAATCCGTATCTTGATGGCATGTTCATGTTCTCTTTTCCGAGCGATTGAGATGATGATAATATCCGTCGTGTCAAAATTTAAACGATGATGATGGGACTGTTGCATCTTTCGCTAGTTTATCAGCCCCGTTGACGACTTGGAATGAGTCCAAAACACAAAGTTTTAAGAACGAGTGCTAGGATATGAGTCTGCCTTTAAGATGACTTTCATGTATCTAGTCTTTCTTTATCTTCTAGGAGGTGAGCGGGGTATGCTATTGAATGCTGTGAGCGCATACGTTCGCACGTATTTACAGAGCAGATCTAGCATCGCGATTTAGCATATAATCGTGCAATTCGAACAATTAAGGAACAATAATAGGACGACAGATAAGAAAAACTCGATCTAAGACATTACGTTCGCGTAGACTATCCACCTAGATATCTAAGCTTTCCCTAAAGTTATTTACGGCACGTCATACACGTACGGTTCGTTTTTATTTTATATTCTTAGTAATTTCCTACGAAAATTCCAAGTCTAGCATTTCAAAATTTAGGCCAAGTCGTCACTACCTTAGTTTTCCTCAGAGATCAGCGTTCCTGCCTCTGTCTCCATTTTTCTTTCTCGTTTCCCCGTATATTTCCTCATGTCTGTCCACCACCCAACGGCCACGTAACATGTTATGGATTCTCTCCTGGACATTTCTACTACGTTCTGCCACACGTATACGGCTGAAGCCCATTTTGCCGTATCTGGTTTGTCGATTACCATCATATTGTTTTGAATCCGGGTTCAGTCTTTTATCCTTGGTATTACAAAGTCAATGATTAAGCATCATCAACAAAAATCTTATTAAGCACTTTAGGATTAGAAAAGGCCGATCATGCGAGCCATGCCAGAGAATGTGATCACATAGCAGCCTCGACATTGACCGGCGATGACGGCGTTAACAGAGGGAGGGCATGGAGCGCACGTGAGCCGAGTCGAGAGAGAGCAATAGTGAGACCGTGTTGAGAGGCGTTGATGGCCGATGGTCACCTCCCTGCTCTCGCTCCATCTCTTTCCTTTTGAGAGAGTCTTTATGTACAATCTTCGTTTGATTTTCTGAGGGTTGTAGAATTGGTGTTTGAGTTTTATTTACAAGAACCATTTCTACAACGTTAATCAAATTTACTCTATAAAAGTTGTATCGTAAAATACTGCCATGTTTAATTTTACGAATGATATTTTGGTAAAATATTGTTGATTTGAATTTTACAAAATCTATTTCATAAAATTTTTTTGAATTTCATTCACGAAAATTGTTTCATAAAATATTGCCGGTTTAAATTTTACGAAAAGTCGTTTCGTAAGATATTGTCGAGCTTAATTTTACGAAATTTTTTCTGTAAATTTTGTTGTAAAGTTTAATTTTACGAAAGCTGTTTCACAAAATGTTGTCGAGTTTAATTTTATGAAAATCGTTTCGTCGAATATTGTCTAGCGTAATTGTACGAAATTTATTTTGTAAACTGTTCTTCGAGTTTGGCTGTACGAGAGCTGTTTTTTATTGGAAAACTCACGTTTTGTGGATATTTCCAAAAGATTAGTTTTCCGAGTCTTATATTCATAAACTGTAGCTGCGATGAGCATTATTATCGTGATCAAACTTAATCGAAAATTTCCTAGTTCTGTAGGATGACACATGGGAGTTTTGAGTACTTTTTCGAGAAAGCTTAATATCGAGAATCCACATAATCTGTTTCAACAAAAGCGACATTTGATTTTTTCCAAAATCTTATGTTTTAGAGAAGACGTTTTAGCAAAGAGGATACGATCTCCATTTTCCTTTGTTTAGTTTTTCGTCAATAAATTTGGCTTTTATGGAATTCCGGAGAAATCACCTTCGTTTTTCCAAATGTTTTCCGGAAGAATTCTAGCAGTGAAGATGTGTACCTGATTCGCTGTGCTTCCTTTCGCGAGCAATCTAGTTTCTCTCCGCGATTTTGGAAAAAGAAATTCTTATTTTTCTGGATTTTTTGACGGAACTTTTTTTCATTGAGTTTCTTCTCGTACTGAGTTTCTTTTAGCATGGTAATGAGACAAATTTTTCTGGTTTAAGATAGATCCCACCGTTGCCTTTTTTTGCGACTGATATCATGGTCTTGTTAGCGACAGCCAATAATTTTTCGATAATATGGTTCTAGGTATTCAAGCAGAGTGATCGCGACCTTGTTCAGGGCACTTTTATCCTGCTGGCCGAGGAGAAATTCCGCCTTTGAGGAGGTTAAAGCAGATTCCAAATACAAATTTTTCTTATCTTCCTTATCTCATTTCCTTGTTTTATTTGCTCGGGAAAACCCATTGGAAACTTGGATTGTATTTCTTAGAAATTGAGAAGAAACTCTTGAGTGACCATCTAAATTCCGATAGAAACACTAGAGTGGGGAGATCAAACACCTGAGTGTGTGAGGAATATTTTTATCTGCTAACCTTTTGTGTTGAGAATTTTCAGGATAAAGACGTTTGGTCTTCTCAAGGAAAGTAGCAAAGAGAAATTTCAACGACATGCTTACTTTAAACTTCATCTGAAAATTCTTTGAATCATTTTTTGATGATTTATTACTGTCCAGGAACATGCCAACCCTAAGAAGACCACATGAGAAGCCTGAACACAGAGGTGCAAGAACAGTCTAAAACGTCCAGAGATGAAGCTGTTCATAAAACGAAGGCCTTTACAATCGGTCTGAAGTCCAAGAGTTTGCTGACAACCTTGTGGAGGGAGTCGTGAAGCACGTTCAAGGACGTCAGCAAGAGCCCCAAGCAAGATGCACATCCACACGAGAACTTGTACCTGAGCCATCCAATATCATCCAGTGGAAACACCCAAAGGTAAATCTGAAAACTATCTAAAATCTAAAAGATTTTTTAAATCTTTATCCATTATATGATGAATATGATGAAGAAGCTAATGGGAAAGTTTGATCACTTGTGATGATCGAATGTGCATCATCCTTCTCTAGATCTGGGTTTATGAATGATAATGACAGGCATTGTAGAACTAACTCGTTTCGAAACCGGGAAGCAATCCGAGTAGGACTTGTTTTGTTCCACAGGGTTTTGAGGAAGAACCACTGACTATCTAACACCAGACCACGTCATTGACACTAGAAACCCGTGGATGATGATCTAGGTCTATCTCTTGATGAGGAGGATGAACCTGGTCCAGTCTTGGACAGAAGAGCAACAAAGCATCACATCCATCGCTATGGAGACGTCAATCTATGCTTGATCCGGCACATCTCCTGCCCTTTGTCTCCTGATCTTCAAAATCACTGTGAGAACTCTGATTGGTTTAATGGCACTGCTTGACAGGTTTGTCGATATCAGTTCTCATAATGTGGGTTTTGGTCTTAACAAGATGAAAGAACTATGGATACAGGTTTGAAACTCAGGGAATCACAAATCTCTAGCTTATCATTTATCACCTTTACTATGTTGCAACCACATCAAACAAGTATCAACTTGAGGACACTTTATATACCTATCCTAGTATCGCCACCAAATCCATTCTACCGGACAACATACTGAGAAAACTGGCTCGCATGTCAGTTCGCATTTTCCTTCCAGAGCTTTGAAACTTCGTCTAATTCCAGAAGATTTTGTTTCATGCGTGTTCCAGGGCGTCATCTTACGAACAGAGAGATTTCTTTTTCGGTGTGGGAGCAAGTTTCTGTGATGAAATTTTCGTTTAACTCGCAGTGAAACAACTTGCGATACCTTCCGATCTCCAAGACTGTTCGATTCGTGAGGAGCTGGAATATTAAGGCACATGTGGTAAGTTGATCAAACTGCTTGCATCGAGTTCATCCAAGTAGTTCCCATGATCTCGTTGTACGATGTTGGGTCGATCGATGACTAGAAATTCCACAACTTTATTATGCTCTCGGCCTTAACCATGAGGTTAATTGTCCAAGATTCATAGTAGCTTCCCTGAGAGTCCTACTTGCGGGGCATGGGTTTTCCGCGATTTCGAATAGATTGACTTCCATTCTATCGACGGTGTTTTTGAAGATGATATAAGCAGAGCGTCCAGTGTCGACATCGATATTCTGGATCGCCAACTCGATGAAAAGGAGATCGTTGGAGTTTGGCCTGATTGTCTGTTGCTCTTTCCTTGAAGGAGATGATGTCACTACCTGTTAGGGTAGCATATCGCTTCTAATCATCGGTGATCTTTGAGTTAGAAATCCACTCCTTCTAGCGCCAAACTTTGGAACCAAAATTTGCAACTGTCGATTTCCGTAAAATAAGGATAGTCAGGAAAATCCTAATTTTCCTAGAGGACCGTATTATCTGCGTAAACACACGAATACGAAAAATACAAATAAAACAGAATATCAGTAGTAAGTTGTACGGATGTGTTTTATTGATTGCACAAAACAAACCTTACAAGATTTCACCGAAAACAAGACGAATATACAATTGCTAACAAAGAGAATTGCAAAACAGAAGCGGAAAAACGTTCTAAGTATAACCCTGCTAGTCTAGACACCTAAGTTCTAAGTTCTTCTAAGCTAACAAGAATTCTCTAACTCTGAATCTTTGGCATCTCGGTGCATGCTTCTTGCTTTAGTTTCCCTTATATATGCCTCTAGGTCGGTCGTCATTTCATTTTCTGCCCCTAGGTCGAGCTTATCGCTTTGCAGAAATATTCTATCTCGATCTTCGTGTTTATCCTTTGAAACTTGACATTTATATTTTCCTGTGAATAATAGATAGACCCTCACAGTAACCTCGGGCTCATTTTCGTCTGAAATCTGTGAGTGGGCTCTTAGCTGCGTTTTAGACTTTTTCGGCCATTTTTGACTTTAAATGTTTTTAAGATTTCTCTGAGAGAAAACCTTTGGTACAATGTTAGTTTCACAAGTAGTTCAATTACTCCTATAGTTAAGGAAACTTCGGTATTAGTCAACCATTTCCGTTTTATACAAACAATATGAATTCTTATGAGAAAGCAAGCCATTACGGTTTTTATCGTACAGTTCCAACGGTAACGTCTAATTGAGACGAAACAGTGTGATAAGAGGTATAAAAGAGGCACTGATTGGACAGGGGCTGATCCAAATCGCCTGATGGCGAGTTGGATATGGTTCATCAACTCTCCATCAGGGCAGTTGGATGTGATTCATTAACTCCCCATCAGGGTAGTTGGTTGTGGTTCATCCAACTCCCCATCAGGGATTTAGATTGGTTGGATGTGGTGCATCCAACTCGCCATTAGGAAATTTGGACTGGTCGATCCAACTCGCTTTGGATGGCGAGTTGGATGTGGTGCATTCTAGGTAATCTCGAAATCAACGTCTAGGATTGCATCTCTTAAGGAAAGTCTTCTCGTAATAATTTCAGGAAAGGTCCTAAGTAGGAAACAAACAACGGGCCTCGTAGGAAACACTAACAATGCCGAGTTGGATTGACCACATCTAAAGCTCGCTATCAGGTGAGTTGGATGTGGTGCCATCCAACTCGCTACTCGCGAGTTGGAATGGTCGATCCAACTCGGATTTGTTAGTGTTTCCGACGTGGCTGTTGTTAGTTTCCTACTTAGACCTTTCCTGAAATTACTACGAGAAGATTTTCCTTAAGAGATGCAATCCTAGATGTTGATTTCGAGATTACCGTTTTGACCCCAACAACAGTAATCCGAATGCACTATGCGATACGGGTTCTTCAGTAAACATCATGCCTAGTGCTGATGGTTACTCAGCTTAATATGAAGATAGAATTTTCAGGGGGCTCATTCACTTTGTGATTGCCTCTAAGGTGAATTCAGGAGGAATTATCATAAACCTTCAGGTAGAAACGCGCAATGCCTTAGTTGCCAATGGATTTTCATGTTATGTATATTAAGATAGAATGAAATTCTTCTCTACTACTTGGGAGAGGCTTTATGGCTACTGTAGGAGTTGTTTACGACATGTACACGAGTAAGTTGTGCATGACACTCAAAGGCAAGAAAGATGTGTGTACTAGAACCAGTATGAGTATGGTGTTTACAGAGATGAAGACGCAATGCACAGATATATTCACGTGCAAAAAAATCATTAGGTAAAAAAAGCCAAATATTGGGAAACTAGTGATCATTATCTGTCCTATTATTACAATCCAATATTGTTTGTTTAAACTAAACTATAATATCCGTTAATGCATCTTACCTCTTCTCACTCGTTTGTAGATTTCACTCGCACGATATTGTGAATCATTCACTAAGAAAAATCTCAGTCATAGCCACAGAAAAGCTACGAAAAAATCGTAGCAAATTTAAAAAGCTACAAAAAATCTATGAAAAAAGCCACAAAAATGAAAAAACGTAGCAACTCGTATGTAATCATAGCAAAAATTCACGAAATTGCTACGAAATGAACCGTGGCAAACAATAGCCACGTTTTGCTTTAAATTTTATGTGGGAAAATTGATACGAAATAAATTGTAACTATATGCACGCTATTTTTCAAAAATATCTTCTTGCTACGGTTTTCCACAATTTTTTCGTGGTTATTATAAATAGTCCTGATTTAGAAAGCGAAATAGTCACAAAAATTTGAAAGCCTAAACCTATAATTAAATCATAAACTCTAAATACAAATCTTAAACTCTTATTTTAACTTCAAATCTCAAAAAACTTACACTCAAAATTTATGTTTTTCAAACTCTCAAAATAAATCTAAACTCAAAATACTATATTCCAAACCATACACTCTAAACCTAAACACCATACCTAAATCATAAATCCAAATACCAAAACTAATATTTTAAAATCAAATATTAAACATCAATTAGAAATATAATATTTTCAAAATTATTCCCAAATCATAAATTTAAACCATAAATTATAAATTATTAAACACAAACCTTAATTCTTTAACCTCTGCCCTATATTTCAAACTCTAATATAAACCATAAAACCTTGTAAATTTTAAATTTAACTTTTAATTATATAAACTGAATCATAACTACAAAATATAATCATTAATTACGATTATAAACTTGAACATAATCATTTAAATCCTAATTTTCTAATTTATATGGTTTAAACTACAAATCAAAACTTACTCTAAATTTCATACTTTAACATTACTTCATAAACATTACTCTAAACTCCAAACTTAAAACTATATATATTTTCTATACACAAACCTTAATTAAATACCTAATACAAATATTAAACCATTTCATTGAAATAAATAATAAATGAGGGGGGATCTTCGAAAAGATCGAGCAGAAGGAAAAAAAAAGAGAGGGGAAAAGTAAGAAATTGAAGGGATTGGTCGATGTCTCTAAAAACATGGATCACTCCTTATCTCTTATTGGTTAATGTAATGAGTGGGTGATCACAATCTTCTCTCATGTATTATATAGCCTATTTATTACTAGTTTCAGCGATATAGCCTATTTATTACTAGTTTCAGGTTATGTTATAGGCTCTATTTAGGGTCTATTATAAGTGTCCAGGCAATGTTTTAAGGTCTTTACAGGTTTAAGTATGTTTTGGAGATATATGGAGATACTTGGAACTTTTGGAGCCAATTAGAGGAGAATAATCCATAGCGGATCATTGGGATTGTCGAACTACAAGACTGCCATCGATCGATGACACAACCTTGGCCTCAACCGACGTTACATGACCAAGGTCGATCGATGTTGCACATCTGCCATTGATGGATGACCAAATCGCAGACAACCGATTTCAAGCTCAAGTTATAGACAAGACACAAGATACAAGATTACCCCTAGACGAGTTTTGACCTATATTAAGGTTTTTATTTATACATTATGTATTGCACTAGAGGTATGGCTAGGGGCAGTGTGCCAGTGGTAAATTGTGTGCACCAGCATTTCATTATAGTTTTAGGATTTATTTAGGGGAGAAGATTCATAACTTCTTATGGAGATTTGTATTGGAACCCCAATATTTTATCTATGCATTATATTTAGATTATTATTCTTACTTTGAATTATGTTGAATAGTTACCAAGTAGATTTAGGGTTGAATGGTTAAGTTATATCCATTAATTGAGTTGTGCTTAATGCTTACATTCTAGAGTAGCTAACTAGGATCTCGAAAGTAGGAAATATCAAATCTCGCTCACATTTTCTTCTAATTTCACCTTCGATCAAATCAGGCCTTAGCGTTGATCGATGGTTTTTCCTTTTGCTCACATACGAGAGTGGAGTTAAAAGGGTCAGAATAGTTAATATTTGAGTTCTAGAATATTTACATATTCGTGCTACTTATTCCGATAATCAATGAGATTAAAAACCCTAGACTCTAGTATATTTACATTTCCATCTAGTTAATCTATTATTATATTTACATTATTAGCATATTTCCATATTGCATCTACACCTTCCAATAAGGAATATTCCTTAAATTGATTACTTGTTACCAATATATATATAATCACCTAGCTTAGTCTTTAAAAATAAGAAATCTATTATGTGTCATTGTTCTCTGTGGATTCGATACTAAGTACTACACCTGATATCTCTTGGCAAGAGTATTGTTTTGTGTGTTAGGATTAAGGATTAATTGTCAGTTAATTGTTTAGGATATTTACACAGCCCTGCTAAAGCAATAAATAAATACCATTGTGTCATGTATCTTAATAATCTAGCTCAACATAATTTATTTCAGGTAATGAACCTACTATCGTAGTTATCAGTATATTATAAATTCGGGATTCTAGTTATCTACTTTAGAACACTGACAGTAACTCCAATTCTGATGAAGGATCATTAATAAATCACCCTACGCAGATCTATTATTCAACAATTCATATAAAACTAATAAAACCCTAATCTAACAAGTGAAACTACTCAGACATGATTAAGCAAAGCATAACAAAAATCTGAACATAATACATAAATAGAATAGGTACAAAAACTGGAGTTCCAATACTAGATCTCTGAATGAGTTCTTGATCTTCTCTCCAAACAATATATAAAAAGATTCTAAGAATGATGGTAAATCTTGAGGTCGACTTTTTGCCAAACAATGGCAAAAAACATAAATACTAGGTATTAAAGTCGAACATGAGTAGTTTTGTAATTATGTGGATCTTATGAGCTTGAGTCAGTCTTAACAAAAGTCAGCCCGTCTACTTTCACGGGGTGTCGAGCGACACCAAGGAGACAGTGTCGATCGACACTCTTCCTGAATCTCGACTCTAAAATTCTGATTTCTTCACAACTACGAACTTCCTAATCAATAATCTCTAGAGTGTCCCATAATGTCCATAATGCTCCAAAAATTATTTTGGACCTGAAAAAGCTCAGAAATAGACTCTAAACACATATAATAGAATTAAAAGCACATATACTATGAGTGTAAACGTGTAAATTCACATATAATATATGCGGTTTTATGTATGTTCTAATCGAAAACATTTTAGAATTCCTATCCTTTATAGCTTTAACATACCATTTACAACCTTCTCCCCACTCCTCTACATTTCACCACATATCGAGTTGTATCAGAGTTAAGAACAACAATCCCAAAGCAGTTCTTTTGTTATGCTCTATCAACTAAATCCTTCACTGTTTACTTTACTTGGAAATTCTTGACCCCTCTCAATAACCATCCATTCCACTACACATCGAATTTCTTCAACAAAAACTGGAATCTCAACATATTGATAAATAGTACGACTACCCACAGAGATATCGACGTTCTCCACGTTCTCCAAACCAATACCCACATCGTCTTCATCTAAAATACTACAACATTTTCCACAGGCTCAATCACCTCGATATGTTGTTCTTCTTCTTTGATGGCATCATATAAGTGACTGCAACCATCATTAGCTTCACCTTCTGGTAATCCACTTGAAAGCTCAGTTCTCGAAAGTTGCTCAGTTACTAGAACTTTTTCGAGATATATGGTTTGCTCTTTTTCTTTATCCACTGAAGTTAGATAGAAAAACATATCTCAATCATCCAAGATATATGGTTTGCTCTTAGGTTTCAACTACCAAATGAATGTAACGCAAATTCAGCATCTTCCTACATATCCTATCCACACAAACGCCGAATAAGGCATCTCCTCTATTGATGATGTCTTAAACGATAAAGCATACAATCAACCGTTTCTTAGAATCCGTTTCATAATCAGCTCTAGTCTTTGAATAGTATCCTTTATTAAAGTGTATGTTTGTAGAATAAGAACTCATCGTCTTTTGTACATATTAAAATGATAACAATCAAGTTATGCCAAGTTATTCAAGTTTTATCACTAAAATCTATACCAAGTACACCAAGCTTTTGCATTTTTACCAATAAAGTTTTACCAAGCTATGCCAAGTTTACATTTTACCAATAAAATTGTACCAAATTATACAGTTTTACTTAGTTCTACAAGTTGTACGATTATAGTTTTCACAAAGTTATACTAAGTTTTACTAATTCAACCATCTTCTTTTTCATAACAAAACGACTAAATCTGACACAATTTCTGTTGATTTAACCAGTGTTTGACTAATCTATTAAACTAATTTCTCAATGGATCCAGGAAACGTTAGTTCTAAATTCTCCATTACTTAATTACTATCACCTATATTAAATTTCAACTGAATTAAAAAGAACAATAATACAAACCATAACTTACCTAAATTTGAAGATTACACTTTATTCCTCCACAATAGCTTCAATGTGGTGTTGCATTGAATTAAAAATCTTCCATCTGAAACGAAAGGGAAGATTCGTCCGTCGACGACTGTAGAGCAATCAAATTTTGTCACAATCGGATAGGATTCATCGAGGAGGGAGAGAAAGAGAAAGGAAAGAGATAAGAAATATATAAGTGATTGTCAAATTTAGTGGGGGGTATTTTCGATTTTAACTATAATTCGAGAGTATATAAATAAGTAAGATTATGTCAGATTTAGTAAGATTTGACAGATTAAAAATTTTCCCTCTAAGGAGCATATCAGGACTTTGATTCATTGATCTACATTATACCTTGTTAAACTTATAGCCAGGTGAACCAAACATTCTACTGCCAAAATTTAAATGCACCCATTATAAAAAAAGAAGAGAGTTACTGCTGTTTATGAAAAGGAACTATAAAGCTTGGATAATAAAAAGAAATTGTCAGTTTCACAAACAAAAATAGACAGAAAACAGTCATTTATATACCGAACTTACTCATTGTCGCAAAACGAATATAGAACTTACTCACTAAACCAAATACATATCAAACTTACTCTTGACCGAGCCATTTAGAATACTTTGGTCACACTTGTATATGACGTCTATTGTTTACCGAAATTAAAACCTATGTCATTTTAATTAGAAAGACAAGCAAATTCCCAAATCAAAAGACCTTAGAACCCTAATCTGAAAATCGAACAGTACGCTCTCATCTCTCTTCTATCTCTATTCTCTTCATTCCTTCACTTCCAAACCAAAATTCAGATCTTATCCTAACGCGTTTTACAAACCTTGCAGGTAGGATTGAGTGAGAAGAGTGAGTTATGTGCTTTAAGAAAATGCGATTTTGGAAAGCGAGGTTTTCCTTCAAAGTGTGTGTGTGAACTATTGTGTCAAAATAAACCTCAATGACACAAGATAATCATGGGCATCCTTTCTATCGCTGTGAAAAATGAGAGATGCAAGTTCAATTTCTTATTCTTTTGTCACCATTGCTGAATATATCAGTGAAAAATATGCGATTTTCGTTTTACATGAGATATAATTGTCGGTTGATAGAGAATGGAGAATATTGTGGTCGTTTGGTGAGTGATGTTTATGTTGCTGGCTTAGAGTATAGCTTGGAATATGGAGTGAATACTTAGGCTAATTATAGTTTTGCTAGTTATGTTTGTTGCTGATAGATATAGGATTGGCGTTTTACATGTACACTTTTTTAAATGGGTAGAAGGAGTCAGTGCTTGAAGAGGTGGAAGATACAATTCTGAAGCTAGGAATGTGAAAAAAGAAGTCTACGATATCAATCCGATGTTGAAAGCTTGAAGGAGATAATTCACGAGTTGAAAAGAAAATGTTAATACACAGAATTTCAAATGAAGACAGTCGGAACTCATCAGCAATATGCGAAATGTCTATGCTTGAGTGTTTGTTTGTTAATGCCGTTGTTATGTATCTTTATTATATGAACTCATTCACGTTCTTGGAAACTCATGTGTGTGTTCTGTTGGTCTGTAACACCATATGTGTTGCTGTGATCGAATTTCTAAAGCATCTCGTTTTATAAATTTAAACAAATGCAACAGAGTTGACAATAAAAAATGCACCACATATTGAAAACACACACACATTACAAATGTCTCAAGCGATACAGGGAAACAACCAAGTTTAAAGTGAAAGCCATCAACACAACGACCATAACCATCGATTCTCACCATCTAAAGCAGAGCATCAACCACCTCTGTGATCCCCTTCCTATAAAGAAAAGACAAAGTCAACTATTGCTGTATAAGTGAGAACGATAATGAGAACAACATAGCATACCTTATTTTTCTTGGACGACACGCATGTACGTTAGATTCGGGTTCAACCGTTTAGTTATTGAACAACCACCTGTTGTGTCCTTCTCTACAATTGGAGCATGTCATGGTACGCTTGTCACAACTTTTAGCTTAGTCTTACTAGATGAAGAAATGATGATTCATGGCGCTTTTCTTTTGTCATAGGTATTTAGGTCTTCTGCGATTACCTAACTTATGTGATGGAGGCAAGACGGGCATCTGTCACAGTATGCCACAACTCGGCCCTCTCCATAGGCTCTAATACTATGTTCATAAGTTTTATCCGAACTTGTGTAGGTTGTGTAATATCTAAAACGTACTAGCCATTCCGTTTATGTTTCCTTGTGGTGATCACACATGCGCATGGTTACACGGATTCATTTAGTTGCACATCCTCAACACACAGTTTCAGACCGTAATCAACCATTTGTACGAACAGCCATTACTGTCAAATTTCGTATACATTCCCATAGCCATGTATCTAATACAGTCTTGAGCCTTAGCTGCATGTTCTATTGCAAAATATGCCCTCTTAGTGAATCTAGTCTTCAACAAACAACACCAAAACGATACAGAAATCACTTGTTATAACTGTATTTGATGAATCTTCATCACCTTACAGTAACCAGACCTTATACAAGCGTGTTAATTGAGTATACACCTTGATCTACAGCTTATGCTTTTCTTTTCATATTAAATGTACACTCTCCAATGGGAAATCATACTCAGTATCCGCGGAAGAATACTCAGTACAGCAGCAAGCCTCATTTGTGTCATTATGTATAGCTTAATGTTGTATCTTGTGTTCAGAGAATACCTCAAGAGAACTTTCTTGAAATCAGATGCGGAAGAAAAAGTCTTTCCAAGTACTAAGACCTTATCTCTTGATGCTCCATCCTCATGACTTTCTCTTCTAGCATCCTCATCCTCCTCCTCAAATGATATAGGATCCGGAATTTGATCTTCCTTCCAGCAATCCTCATGTCCGTTCCCATTATCAACTCTTCAGTCATTCATTTGCTATATCTCCAAAATGTGTAGATAACACTTGCAAGCTTGGTCTTCAACTTCAATACCACCGACATCATCATCTTCTTGTTCTCCAACATCATCTCTTCCACTTCTTCACTAGCTCATATTTAGGTCATCAGTAAGCGCTCATTGTCATCACCAGGATGGGTCATGCTCCTCTTTTTGACACCTTCATGCTCACCGTCCACAACGACAAGAGCATGATCATGATAAGGTTGGTTTTTCGTCATGGGCGACGGAATATCCATCTCTTCATCTCATATTTAGAGAACTGATTCAGAATGTTTTTGGATTTATATTGAATAACGAGATAGAAGAAGATGAGAAAATTGAGATGAGATATTAGGTTCTAAGGTCTTTTGAATTAGGATTTTGCTATGTCAAATTTTTAAAACGACATAGTTTTATTTTCCGTGAATAGTAGACGTCATATACATGTGACTATAAATTATATTAAATGGTTCAGTCAAAGTAAGTTTGGTATTGTGTTTGGTTTAGTGATAAGTTCGTGTTTATTGGACAAAAATGAGTAAGTTGGTATTTAAATAACCATTTTCTCCAACTAATTATAAATAAAATTAATGTGTATATATAACACAAATTAAATAGAATAACAATATAAAGTTACCCCCAATCATCATCTTTTTTTGTCAACTACCAATTTTTGCTAGAACAAGTTGTGCCATACGAGCCGATTCTCCGAAGGAACACCACGATATTGTTCGTCTCTGACCTCTATGGGAGAAATACGACCTTTGTTCCTTGCCTATTGTGCTAATGAGTCCTCCCGACCATTCCTACTCTGAGGAAGACGAATCGGACTCACGTCCTCGAATTCCTCCTATGTCTCTAGAACACCTCAATCCCGTCGTGAATGCGGGCCAGGTCCATCGATTCGTAGTCATGTCCACTAGGTCTGAGCAGTCTGTCTTGAAACGGATCGAGGTTATCCTCTTCTCTCATACATGAGCTGCCCAAAGTAAGCCTTCCATCTCAGCATTGTACAATTGAGAGGCTCCTGCCGCACGCCCATAATCCAAAAGATTCAAAACCCGTTTATCCTTAACAATCCACCATAAAGCCATTGACACTACCATTATCGATCCATGACGCATCAATTTGGTAGGTAGTATCGAGGTATCCAAGGGGCATGTCCAGCCTCTGTAGTAGGAGGTCTCATGATCTCGTTTGCTTCTTCCTTTTCATTAGCCTTTCTCCAACATTCTACCTTAATGGATGCATGTTGGAGAGTGTCAATAGGAGATACGACTTTCCCATTAATGAGTTTTGTTTCCTCGCCTTCCAAATGTACTACAGATCCATGGGAAGGTATCAAATTGTTGTCTTGTGGAGCCACCTCTTTTCTTTCCAAAACAGAAATTTCATGTTTTGGTATATATATATATTACTCGGAAAGTAACCGAAAAGGACATATAATCGATAAAGCCCAAAATGCAAGGATGGGGCATTTAAAAAGAAGATGGTTAATCGACTCCACTGGGCCGACACATCTAGGAAAATTCCTATCAGTGCCCAGATGTCTATTAGTGAGCATCTCTATCGTAGCCACACAGCCCGAGATATCCTGCCACAAGAAATGCTTCATCTTACTTGGGGGCATTTATCTTTCACACATGTCTTTGAAGGCTCGTGATTCTTGGTTCAAGAACCCATGCCTTTGTAAGACTCAGCATGGGTTGATCGGAGTAGGTCATAAACATATTTAACTAAATACACTCCTGATTTTGGTGTTGTTCCAAACATATCTATCTAGAGCTAGAGAGCGAGAAGGTTTTAGCCCAAGTATCAAAGGATATCATGTAGGTGAAAGATTCTCGTAATAGCTGACACCCCATTCCTTAGTATCATTCCTAATAAAGGACTGGACAGAAGTTATGGCAGTCTATAAAAAATGTGGTTAGAAGTCTAGGTGGTCAAGAAACCGAGTCTGGTACCCAGGACTCACTCCAAACCCTCGTATCTCGACCCGTACCAATTATTTTCCATAAACCCGATATGAGTAGAGGTTTTGATGCCATGATACTACGCATACATATGATGGTGAGAATATTTCTCGATTTTTGAAAGGAGAGTATGATTGTAGTACCTTCCTTTTAGAACACATGCCAATAAAGAATTTGGGTAATGAATTAGTCTCCACAATTGTTTTGCAAGAAGCGCTATACTGAAATCATGGAGATCTCCAAAACCTAGACCCCCATATCCTTAGAAGTACATATCTCATCTCATGCTATCCAATGTAAACCTTCGCTGTTCTGTTTCAAACTACACCAAAAGTTAGAAATTGTGTTTCTTAGTTGTCAGTAATGCCTTGTGAAAGCAAGAAACATGACAACACAATGTCGGAACTGCTTGAGTGACAAATTAACTTGAACTTCTTTCCTCCTTTGGATAGGAGTCTTGATGACCATGTGTTAGCTCACCCATTTAAATTGGTCATGTACAAAGGATTAAAATTTCATCTTTGGGCCCATAAATTGTTTCAAACTCCACAAAAGATACAAATTGTGTTTCTTAGTTTGTCAATAATACCTTGTGAAACCAGGAAACACGGCATCACAACGTTGGAACTGCTTGAGAAACAAAGTTAACTTGAACTTCTTTAGCTCCTTTGGATAAGAGTCTTGATGACCATGTGTTAGCTCGCCTATTGAGTTGATCATGTACGAAGGAGAAAACTTTCATCTTGGAGCCACAAATTTGCTCAGGTAATCCTGGGGTACATCGCCATGCATCCTTCAGAAGAAAAACCCACGACATCTTTTATATCTTGTTTAGAGAAACATCCACTCGGTTTCCAAAAACCATAAAAGATTTTTCGCATTTATCTTTGTCATGATGCTCTCCATATTTGTCTAAAATGTCCATGATCTCTCTCTCTGCATTGGCTTAAATTCGCCTTACAAAAGAAAAAATATTGTCTGCAAAAAGAAGATGTGAGAGATTAGCTCACCCTAACAACATGTATGCCTACAACATTCTTCTCCACTTTCGCTCTGTTTAAGAGCAAGATCAATGTCTCCATACATAGGATGAAAAAAAGGGGAGAAAGGGGCCCCTTGTCTTAAACCTCTCCTTGGTAAGATTCTTCCTCTTGATTCACCATTGACTAAAACTTGATATGTGACCGACGTGATACAACACATAAAGAGGTCAACTAGTCTCTCATCAAAAAAGGAATAATCTTGGATACTCTTAATTAGGCAAAAACTATTCTACCATACCTGTAGTAATTCTCACATACTCTTATCGTTTCTAAAATTCTTGATATGGATGGTTAATATCGAAAGTGCCCTCAATAACATGACCAATCAAAATCTTTCTCTCTCCAGCGGGCCCGCTCATTCCCTTTTCTTCTTCGTCTCTTATCTCTCTCTCTCTCCTCCCGGTTTTGTGAGAGTGGTAAAATCAGAGGGGTGTTCCTATTCCAATTCTAAATCAGCTAGCTCCTCGGTTGGATGCTGAATCATTGAGCTATTGATCCCCAACCCAGCTCAAATCAACATTGCTTCAGGTTAGGCATTATCTTGTTCTATAGTTAATCGTCGTAAAACTTCATCATTTGAATCCTCCATACACGATAACATGTTTGTGATTCTAATATTAGATACTTTATTTATGTTAACAATGAACCAATTGAAGATTGGAAAGTGGGGATGGTGTGTCTATTAACGAATTGGATAATAAACAGTTGGTATAATCATAAGGAATGATAGAATGTCGGGAATGAAACTGATTATTTTGATTTGAAGAGGAAGAAACATCTGAAAACCTCGTATAACTATGGTGTAAGTTAAACGGTAAAAATGTAAAACTTGGTAAGATTAGACTGTTATAAACTTTGTGAGCTTGAGAGTGGAATACCCAAAGTTGAAGGTAATTATAACGCCTCGACGCCCATAGCTAATGGGCCACCACTCCCGCTCTCTCGGCCCGTGGGCCCATCCTGTTCCAATGGTCGGTACATTATTTTTCCAAGGCTCGAAAATCATTGTTTATTGTCCTTGCAATCACCACATGACCTTTCCCGTTCTTTGGCCTCACTCACACGGTATCGCGAATCACTTCCCGATAGGTCACCCATCCTTTCACTACTCAGCATAAGCATGGTTGGAGTTGTAAACGGATGTGTGATGGAAAAGGTAAGTGCACTTTGGTAACATAGGTAGCCAAATCAATTCTCTTAAGCCTTTCTACATATCACAACTCGGATGTTACAATTCATCCCTTACAAAGAACGCAACGCCTCGTTGCGCCCCTGACAGGTCTCAAGACGCCTCTCGGGTCAGAACCGAGATGGCTAACCAACTCTGATACCACTTATAACGCCTCGACCTCCCACAGCTAATGGGCCACCCATGCCGCTCTCTCGGCCCATGGCCCCATCCGTTCCAACGGTCGGTAACATTATTTTTTACAGACTCGATATCATTGTTCATTGTCCTGCAATTACACATGACCTTTTCGTGCTTTGGCCTCACTCACACGGTATCGCGAATCACTTCCGATAGTGATGCCCCTGGTGAGGAGATCCTTTTTGTCCCTGATTCTTTGAAGGTTGATCTGATGGTTTGGATGATAGATAATGATGGTTTTGATGGATAGAAGTCGAAATGGTTGATGATCTTCAGTGAGGATCTGTTGGTTTGATCAACACTTGTGTAGATGTGTCCTTGATGAAGAGAATGAACTCTGTTTTCAATCAAAGACAGGTTTTGCTTGCAGAGAATGAACTCCTAGCAGTTCGATGTTCAAAGATGAACAAAGGATTCACAGATTAGAGAGAAATTTTATAAAAAAGGTGAATGATCATATTGAGGTCGTGCATAACCTATATATAGTCTTACAAGAATGTAGAAAGCTAGGAAATGATGTAGAAAACTAGGAACTTAGGAAACAGAAATGAAGACTAGGACTTTTGACCAGTTTTAAGTGTTTGTTGAATGGCTCTTGGATGATCACGACCAAGGACTTTCTTGCTGTCTCTTTTCTGATATTTGTGGATGAGAATGGGTCAGAAATCATCAGAATAAAGGCCTGGTCGAATTTGGTAAGAAACAGACCCATAATGAACTTGTTATGAAACTCTCCCATGGGCTGCAACCTTCTTCTTGGGTCACTTGATCCAAAACAGATCCAAATGGTTTCTTGGACTTGAATTTCGTGGCTGGTCCATTCAGAAAGAGATAATTGATCCTTAACTTTGGTTTGAACATCTTTTGGCTGAGAGAAACAAATCTGATCCATCTTCTCCTTTGGGCCAAAATCACTTGTCAAGCTAGGTCCATGGCCAGCTTCAGTGTCACTCTCATTCAGCTCAGCTCGTCCTTGTGTAGTGTCATCAGCTGGTTAAGCTCCAAGTTTAGCTCATCCAGCTCATTCAGCTCAGTCACACTTACTTCAGCTGGTTTCAGCTCATGCACACTCTCTTCATCTTGTTTTAGCTCAGTATGCTCGCCTTTCTTCCATCCTGGTTTGTCCTTTGTTTGATGATCAGCTGGCTCGGCCATGGTTACATCATCCCCTCCTCCTTTAAAAAGATTTGTCCTCAAATCTGTATCTCCTACATCAAAAGGAAACAAGTTAGACACAAGACAAAGGTTCAAGCAAAGAAACATGTAAGAAATAGAAAAGAAAAGTTTTAGAAAGAAACTTCCTTGAGTGTTGAAGTTGTTTTTCTCAAGTACTTCCATCTCCAAATCTCTGGCTTGTAAGCAAGGTATCTGCTCTTGTTCCTTGCACTCGTTTGTGACTTATCCTGATGATCCTGGACACTCAAAACACAACCTAGATATCCAGAATTATATGTGCAAGACATGTTCTTGTTTAGATCAAAAATCAAACATTTCTTCTTTAGAACATGTAGCACATACCTCAGACATCGAATATGCATATCAAAGAAGGTATTGTAAACCAGAATTATATGTGCAAGACACGAAATAGCATAGTTCTTAAAGAAAAACTTCAGTACATGCACAAGCTTCTCAGATTCAGAACACAAAAGATCAAACTCAAACTGAGAATCACTTATCACATGTTTCAAAGGTTTAACAGGTTTATCAAAGAATGTGTTGTACACCAGTATATCATCAAGGATCAAAACAACACCATTCTCAAAGAGTGATCTCAAAACATGCCAAGATGTAACAGTTTCAGGACATACACGAGTAGGTTCAAAACAGAATCAAACACAAACTCGTTTTCAGCTCTAAATGGTTTTGGTTCCTGAAAATTCTTAACCATAGATTCGTTCAAGGCACAAGTGGATGCAAACAAATCACCAGTGTCTAGTTTATGCTTAGAACTACTCAGAACAAAGCTATTTTCTTTGAAGACAAATGAATCAAACGATTTCCTAGAACAGAAAATAGGCTGTTGCAGAATAAGTTCTAATGACTTTTCAGGATGATCAAAGCTTTGTTTATGTTCCATACACTTCTCAATCCTCAAAACAAGACCAGGATTGATGTTATGATCACAGTGAAAACGTTTTTGATCAAAGAATTTATCTGGTTCAAGTTTCTTAAAAGAATAAATCATGTTATCAAAAACAGAGTTTGAAACAGAAAATTCTTTCACTTTGTCAAGACCATAACATTTCTCATCATCAGGGCAATCCATAACAAACATGTCAGGCACAGAATTAACCATAACAAGTTCCTTACAGTGCTCTTGAGAGTCCACAGAGAATGATTTATCTTCAGCTCTGCTTCAATGTTGTTTGGCTGCTCCAACACTTCTTCTGATGGTGAACTCTTTTGTTCTTCTCCTGCTGAGTTTTCTTGTAAGACCTGAGACACTGAATCAATCTTACTCGGTTGCACCGGTTCAAAACAGGTTAGTTCATCACAAGTATTACTGATAACAAGTTCAGATTGAGGAGAGAAAAGAAAACAACCATGTTCTGTCTCAGATTCTTTCCTTACCATTTCTGTTCCCATCTCTTGGATGATCTGCTCCTGCTTGCTGCAACTCATTGGGTCAGAAACCTTTGAGGAAGATCTTATGCTCTTTCTTTTGTTCTTCTCTAAATCTTTGAATATCTGGTTACACATTTCAGTAATGTTTTGGGGACTACTCATCTGCTTAAGAACTCTAAGACGCAACTCATGATCATCACGACTATGGACAGGTTTTTCTTCTTCTTTGGATAGTTTAGATTGTCCCCTGCTCCTCCTAATAGGCGTGTCCAGCAGCCTCCCTGGTCGTGACCTTTCCTGCATCAAATCAGATTTGTTAAAACCCGATTTTTCTTTACTTGACAAGTGCTGTCTTTTTCCCAGCAAACTCTTTGTAGAGGAACTGAATTGGTTGGGCTGTGAGTTTCTCTCAGGACGTCTGGTAACTCTGGATACATCCTGGCTCCTCCTTTTGATCTTAGTTTCCTTCTGATCCTGTGAAACATTAGCAAAGTGATCATCAAACTGTTTCATGATCTGAGACATCATTGTTCCATCTGCGAATTATTCAACTTCACAGTTAGTGCCTCCTTTCTTTTACTGACATCTCCAGCCATGGTTTTCTGTTACAACCAACAAGAAAGATTAGCACAAATAAGAATAGCCGAACCCTCACTTCTCTCTTGTGTTTCTCTCTGATTTTTCTGTGATTTTTTTCTTCTGTGAATTCCAGTAGCTCAGCAACAAACAAAGATCAAGCTTTTACAGAGTAAAATCCCCACCCCAAAGAGAAGAAGAAGATAGACAGATTGCAAGATTTTTGTTTGCAAGAGGCTTTACCACCAGGGCTGGATTTCTCTTCAGCCTTAGTCGGATTTCTCCTCGACTTTTCTTTGGTATTTTTCTTTGATTTTCGTTTTTTTTTCTTTTTTTTTTGATAATCTGGTTGGCCCTCTTGCAGATACAACAGATAGACAGAAAGAGTGTTTGATAAGAGAACAAAGATCAGATGATCAAAAATCCAAAAACAGAAAGAATGTGAAAAAGTCAGAATCAAACCAGAGATCAAGAGCCTTCAAATCTGCTCTGATACCACTTGATGAACCCCTGGTGAGGAGATCCTTTTTGTCCCTGATTCTTTGAAGGTTGATCTGATGGTTGGATGATAGATATGATGGTTTTGATGGATAGAAGTCGAAATGGTTGATGATTCTTCAGTGAGGGAATCTGTGGTTTGATCAACACTTGTGTAGATGTGTCCTTGATGAAGAGAATGAACTCTGTTTTCAATCAAAGACAGGTTTTTGCTTGCAGAGAATGAACTCCTAGCAGTTCGATGTTCAAAGATGAACAAAGGATTCACAGATTAGAGAAATTTTATAAAAAGGTGAATGATCTATTGAGGTCGTGCATAACCGTAATATATAGTCTACAAGAATGTAGAAAGCAGAAATGATGTAGCAAAACTAGGAACTTAGGGAAACAGAAATGCAAAGAGCTAGGACTTTTTGACCAGTTTTAAGTGTTTTGTTGAATGGCCTCTGGGATTGATCACGACCCCAAGACTTTCTTGCTTGTCTCTTTTCTGATATTGTGGATGAGAGATGGGTCAGAAATTCATTCAGAATAAAGCCTGGTCGAATTTGGGTAAGAAACAGACCCATAATGAACTTGTTATGAACTCTCCATGGGCTGCAACCTTCTTCTTGGGTCACTTGATCCAAAACAGATCCAAATGGTTTCTTGGACTTGAATTTCGTGGCTGGTCCATCAGAAAGAGATAATTGATCCTTAAACTTTGGTTTTGAACATCTTTTGGGCTGAGAGAAACAAATCTGATCCATCTTCTCCTTTTGGGCCAAAAATCACTTGTCAGCTAGGTCCATGCAAGCTTCAGTGTCACTCTCATTCAGCTCAGCTCGTCCTTGTGTAGTGTCACTCAGCTGGTTAAGCTCCAAGTTAGCTCATCCAGCTTCATCAGCTCAGTCACACTACTTCAGCTGGTTTCAGCTCATGACGATGTCTCTCTGCTTCATCTTGTTTAGCTCAGTATGCTCGCTCTCTTCCATCCTGTTTGTCCTGTTGTTTGATGCTCAGCTGGCTCGGCCATGGTTACATCAATAGGTCTCACCCATCTTTCACTACTCTAGCATAAGCACGCTTAACCTGGAGTTCTCTAAACGACTGTGTGTGACGAAAACAGTCAAGTGAACTTTGGTGACATAGGTAGCCAAGATCAATTCTCTTAAGTCTTTCCACATATCACAACTCAAGGATGTTACAGTAGTTCAGGTGCAGTCACTCTATACTCCATAGAAGAGAAGCAGAACGTATTTTGTAGAGCGGTATTGAGCGAGTGAGCAGAAAGTTAGTCAATGTGAGACAAAGGAGATGATGGGCATTGGTTGGATAACATGAAAAGCTGACAAGGACGATGCGTGAGATAACTCTATGGTATTATTGCTATTTGCGAACTATGTGGAGCTGCCCACGTTTTGCATAGGAATTCCAGTTAGGAAGATGTATGAGTTACTCAAGAATGTTTCAAGATATTTCCGAGTAGGGAAGCGGTGAAAGATTAATTTATTAGAGCATCACAGCAGAACAGTTTTGGAATCCATATCTTGAACTCAGATAGATTCGATATATGTGGTTAAATGTCATGGTGGCGGAAGAAGTGTGTAAATGTCGGAGACCTGCAAAGATAAGGAAGTCTGCAGGTGTTCTCAGATAAGAACTACATAAAGATGCATTCATGCTCTCGCGTTGATTCAGTACTGGAATCAAAGGAAAGCGACTACCAAGATGTGTGCCAGCTATGTCATGACGATTATCCTGGGACTATTTGAGACACTCACTCCAAAACCCTCGGTTGTCTGGTCAAAGGAGTTGGGCGTGGCTGAAAGTGTCGTATGGTACATGTTGGAGAGGAAAAGCTAAAGTCTGTCGTTTCGGATATGCGTTGTTACTTCTGAGAGAAGGATTACAGAAATTTCCATTCTTATTGTGTATATCTTTTTAGAGAGCTGAACCCTGAGGCTACAGTGTGTTATTGGCATTGAGATTTCATATTCCTATTGTTGTTTTGGGAGCTTCCATTGAGGGTTTTCACACCGTACGATGGAAGAAAGTCTTGCACTCGTGGATGAATTCTTTCTGAGAATGTAGTAAGGTGTGTTTTAATTATTGCCGGTCAGGGATCCAACAATATCACTCCATTATCTTATGTATCTTTTCGTGTCGTTAGAGTGATGAGGGAATAAGATAAAGAGTTCACGTCGTTTTCACAGACAGCTGAAAGACTCTGTATCCAAGTAGTGTCTCCAGTTCGCTTCATATCAATGTTGGTTGTTTACAGACAGAATGTGAAAAGTCTGAATTAAAAGTCGTTGGCGGAAGATAGTCATATCCAATGTGCTAGACACATGGAGATATTGTACCTGGCAATCGTATTCTGCACAATGGAATGAAACCTAGAGTGTTACAACAGACTCATAATGACAGAGATGCAAGACCAAATTACAGAACACGTTTGCACACAAATTTCTATTCAAAGGCTGAGTTTGAACAGAGAGTACTGATAGAGTTATAGTGCGATGCATGGAGTCCACACGATGTGCTATGTATATCTTAATAAAAGAGGAGTTATGTTAAATGCTGGAAAATGATCATCATTTCCTGCGAGCGGCTCAGGTTAAATACATACATAGACACTTCTTATGTGCTGAGTCCTATGAATTCACTTTTTTAGTAAGCCATGCAAAGTACTACTTCTCTGCCTATAATTTGAATATCCATGTTTGTGTGACCAAAATGTCTCGTGGTTTCAACAGACATACAAAGGATGCTTGCAGTTTGTACCATCATCACAAAAATCGGTTCCTTTTGTGGAGAATAAAATGTGTAAAAGAATACCAAAAGTGTGAAAAACTAGCCGTTACTTCGTTGAACTCTTTGAGCTTGAATACAACGTCATGGAACGGGAAGACTTATTTTGTGGATTGCCAGCATAAAACGTGTGAAGCTATAGGTACTTGGTATTGATAGATACCCATGTGCCATGCAATAGGGCGCTGCATTAAGTGTTTGAAGCATGATATACCAATAGATGAGTGACATGTATTGTTTAATCTCATCTATACTGATTTAAACTGTGGGCTTTGGCGTATTGGAAGGACTATATATGCAGTTCCCGCATATATTCTGAATGGTTGGTTCAAAAAGAAATCGCAGAAAAGTATACCTTACCTCCAGCGTACACTAAAAAGGAAGAACTCAAGAAAAAGATATCCTCGGTAGGAGAACGTCGGAGTCACCAAATATAGTATGGTGTCAAACATGAATTTGAGTCATTGGTTTCAATTGCTCGTAGGGGAGCAAAAGAACACAAGAAACCCAAGGATACAAGGGAACTAGGAGGACTAAAGGCTCAAAAGGAACTTCAATCACTTAGTAGGTTGTGCATGTCTTAGCTCAAAGCTTTCGATTGTAAGTTTTTATTTGTAAGGCAAACTTTTAAAACTTTTTAGAACTTTTATGATTCGTACAAATACGATTGGTAAAACATAGTAAAATTTCGTATAACTTATGAAATAATATTATATTGAAAGATACAAAACTCTTTAGTTTTATGATTAAATGAAATTTTAAAAATTTTGCATCACAATACTTATTCTAGTTATTGATGTATTTATGATATAATTAAAAAAATTAAAATTTTGGAGCACATTACATATTTGTATTCACTGGAAAAGAAATTCATACTCTTTCTAGTTTTTTTTCTAGACATTTACTTTGTTGGTTTAGAGAAAACTTTTATATGTCATGAAATTAATGATGTTTAATATACTAATTACATGAGAATTCATATATGAACATATATAGGTTGGTATAACCATAAATTTATTTCACTAACTGAGTAAAAACTAAGAAAATTGCAAAAAAACACGAAAGTAAAACTATGATGGTTTTGTAAAACTTCAAAACACGAAGATCGTTAAAACTTTCTCGCCAGCTTTTCGAATTTTGCCTTCTATTTTTTTTTCCCTCTTCGGCCAAAATCGATGAAATTGAAGGAGAAAAGACCATTTTTTGTTTTCCCCATTTATCTTAACCACATCTCTCTCTCCAAAATTTCTTTCTCCAAATTTTCTCTCTCTAACTTTCTCTGTCTTGTTTCGAATCCTTCTTGTTTTTTTTCTAACTCGGAATTATTACTCATATATACGAGTTAGCACATGCACATGAAGCCCTGAAGAGACACAACAAGTGCTTGGGTTCGTGGCGGAGCCGGTTACGGGATTCCGCGACCAGCTGCCCTTGTTTGGGGGGGAATCATCAATGAGGTGACTCTGGATCCGAAGTATCCCACCGATTTTGATACTTTCCGGGAGAAAATACTTCACTTGCATCAAAATTTTGAGATAATTTATGGATAACTTCCGGTATGGCCTCCATTTTAATCTCCCGTGGCTCTTAGGTGTCCAGAAAAGAGGTCGAAATGTTAATTAAGCGTGCGCGATGAGAGGGCTGCAGAGATTTCTGAACTAAAGGAAAAGTTACCCCGTCCATGGATGAGTTTGGCTCTTTGTATCTCGTGTTCTCTTTCCCAACCTACTCTTAAACTTTGTGTTGCAACTCTTCATTTTTTTTTTTGTGTAAGACTTGTAACTAGTAAGATTAAGGAGAGAGTCTCTTCGTATCTTATTGTTCTTGAAGTCTATCAATACAAGTTTCACGAAGTTTTACGCGAGTTGTACAATGACAAAGTGAGAAACCTTTGAGAAATTTCTCCTACTTTGCACAATCACGAACCACAAGTTTTCTCAAAGTTTTACGGAGTTGTACAATGACAAAGTGAAAGTTTTCCCATAGTTTCACCTACTTGCACAATCACAAACAACAAAAGTTTTCACAAAGTTTTACGGAGGGTACGATGTACAAAGTGAACTTTGGGCCAAGTTTCAGCTTACTTGCACAATCACGAAGCACAATTACAAAGTTTTGCGTAGTTGTACAAGGACAAAGTGAAACTTTGGAAAAAATTCACCTACTTGCACAATCACGAACCACAACTTTCACGAAGTTTCACAGAGTTGTACTATGACAAAGAGAAACTTTCAAAAAGTTTCAACATCTGCAAAATCAGGAACCATAAGTTTTACGAAGTTTTAGCATTGTTTACGAAGTTTAGATGAATAACATAAGTCATGCAAACCAAAATTTCATACAAACCACAATTTCATTCAACCACATACTTGTCTCATAATTTAAAGAGAAACAATGACATTGGGATTTCAAGCTTTTCTTGTCCTTCTTC